>CACRXK020014371.1:0-13155 GCA_902702795.2 Paramuricea clavata
TGATCTCCAGAAGTAAACAAATAGACAATACTGCGAACATAATCCAAGTTTTGATCACGAGGGGCAATTTTTAGATGTAAAAAAACTTGTTTAAATTACATATCAAACTAAGGCAAAACAAAATTTGGCATTAAATTTTTGGTGAAATCGTCAAAGTTTTTTGCTATCCGCCCACACTTCTACACCCCCTCTTCCAGGATATTCTACCTCAAAAAACAGTTTTCTGCAGAAACTATGCTTTTTTATCGGAAAAATGTTTACTTTTCTCAAAAAATACATTATAAACACGGAAACCTTAAATATTTAAATAATTTTCATACCTTTTTGGGATTGAAAAAAGCAAAATTTGATTCATTATCCCACTTTTAAAATATATGTGATAAAGTTGCTTCAAAATCACCATCACGCAGTAGCATGTTTATTTACCCTCATCCTTTTGACTGAATAAAGTTTATCGTTTTGAAAAACTATTTGTTTTATAGCTCTTGGTTACCGGTTTACGTTTATGTCGATTTTGGCACCCATGAGACCAACAAATTGTGGTAATCCGCGAATGAAAATGGACATTCGAAGAGCACAAAAGCCAACTCCTAGCTATGTAACTTTATCGCCTGAATTTTGAATCAATCCAAAATTAAAATGCTGATAATGTAGATGCTTTCCATACTTGAGATGTTAGTGAAGTTTTTCCTAGAATTTAATTTCCTTGATCGCCGTCTTAAAAATGCAAAATCATCAGTTGAAATTTCACTCATGTTGTTTTTTTCAAAATTTCGAATTTTTGTAAAATATCGCGTGCGCCAGCAATTTCTCTGCACAGCGACAACAAATTCCCAGCTGTTCTGATTATACAATAGTAGTTTTCGGCGTATTACCGCAGGTTTTTTATCACAATCATTACGGGCTCATAAACAAGCATTTTTCGAAGTTTATATTCATTATTCAACGTGGTTTGAGGCTCAAAGCTATTTCACAGCGATAAAAAATCAATTATTTTGGATTGCACTGAAGTTGGCGTCCCGAAATTGAGGTATGTTATTACTCAGCATATTTAGATAGTTTTTTATTCTGTCTAAAATACCGCAGCTAATAAATATACTCCATTTGTTTTGTATACAAAAACATTTGGCCTTTCATGTTGCTCTTATAAATTTTTATCATTTTGAGACAGGCCGATTTTCTTACAAGGCTATACACTTGTGTTTGCTTATGGACATTATCTGTTGTAATGTTGTAATCAGTATATATAGTGTATAGGTAACATAGGGGTATTATGTCTCAATAAATTCCCCCCCCCCCCCCCTCCTGGGCGTTTGTTGGGCTTTTGTCATTTTGGCATCCTTAGGGGACAAAATATAAGTTTTCTGAGGATTTCTGATCCCAAAAATCAAATGCAAGCTCTATCACGTATCAATATATATGTATTTAAAATCGATTCTGTAGCCATTCATTTCAAAACGTTTTTAATTAAAATATTGAAGTCTCAAAACTTTATATAGCAATATCAAACTGTGGAAGTAAGTCAATGTATCAACAGGATGGACAAGAAAAAAGTCTTTGTGTGTATGTCCCTAATGTCCGCCATGATTAATTCAGAGCTGCCAAGTTCAGATGATTAAAAACCTGGAGGTTGTTGGGGCCTTTAGTTCGTAGTTCGTACCCCCGCCCCCTGACAGCGATATATGTGATAATAGTGATATATATGTTATTTCATTTTTAATACATACTGATATATATAGCCAGACAGAGCAGCGCAGACAATTATTAATCAAATTATGTATAAATTGTTGACTTTATATTATTGTTGACTGGCCATGCTTGGGGAACGATTGCCATAATGCATGTGTAATAAAAAATAAGCCCGCGCACACACATAATTCACGTTTAGATTACGTGATACTTCAAGATCACAAAATCTAATAGGCTAATAGCCACTATAATTTTGAACAAGAGTGTCATTTTACAAATACGTACGAATTTTCTTTTGAAAGAACAGACGGTATTTTCACAAATTGTATTTTTTCCAGAGCATAGATGCAGAATCCATGCATAAAGGACCATTTTAATGGAATTCTGTGAGATTTTCAAGACCCACCGTGAGACCTGGAGGTCAGCACGTAAACCTGGAGACTCGCAGGTAAACCGTGAGACTTGGCAGCTCTGATTAATTTGCAATACACACACACATGTAAACATGCATACTAAAGTATGAATAAATGGCGAAACAAGCGATAAATATTCGACTTTTTAGCCTCACGCAAATTACCCACCCCGGGGCTAACCTGCAAAGCAAATGCCCGACCCTGGGAACAAGTACAGTTAAGAATACCCGACAAACGCCGGGGGGGGGCAACCATGGAATTGATCGAGACATTACAGCATGTATATTCATGTCTCAAAGTGGTGTTTTAATAATGCAGTGAATGTTTGTATTGCCATCTTTCTACCCTACATATATTATGTGCATCATTGCTCAAACAATTCAAAATTTAATAAAAATTAAATAAAAAATTACTAGTATGTATAGATTTTATGTCAATCTAAAAATAATCTGCTTATTTATTTATTAATTATTATTTATTTAATCTGTGGGTACACATCAGTTGGGTTTTCTCACTCAGTTCTGACGCCATCAGTTGACAAGGTACTTAAATAGACTTATTATTATTATTTTTAGAATGGTTCGAAACTACAAACGGAAGACTAACCGGGCAAATTGGTCAGAGGAGCAAATGAAGCTTGCTATCTTGGCAGTAGAAAACAAAGAGCTGTCCATAAGAAAAGCTGCCGTTGTCTTTGGGGTTCCCAAGGATTCACTGAATCGCCGAGTGAAAGGTAAGCTGAAAAGTTTATCCGCAGAGGAGAAACATAAAAATATTTTGGGGCGTTATCGTGCAACTCTCACCCATGACCAAGAGAAAGAGCTTGAAGACCACATAATCGACATGGATCAAGCTTTTTATGGTCTTTCCATAAATGACATCAGAGCCATTGTCGATGACTATTGTCAAAAGAACAATATTAAAAACAATTTCAATTCTGATAATAAAATGGCTGGTCGTGACTTTGTTGAGGGATTTATGAAGCGCCACCCAAAGTTGTCACTTCGAAGACCGAAGAAAGTCGAAGAAAGCTGAAAGTTGAAGAAAGCTGAGGAGCAACAGCCAAAAGCCAAGAAAGCTGATAACAAGAAATCGGCAATTTAAGCTAAGAATGTTAACATGGACATTGTGGAAGATTCACAATGTCCTTTGGTCTGAGTCATTGCCTGGCGAGGATTGGATCGAAATTGCTGCAAGTGTGAAAAGTGTTTGCATGAAGATTGTTGTTGCTCTGTGACACCGACAACTGTAATATGTGACATTTGCTATGACTGTTAGATAAACTTTTATCCACTTTCATAATGTATTTTTAAAATTAACCTTAGTTTTTATCCTACCATTAAAATAATTTCAAATTTTTAAAAATTTCTGTATATTTAATATCTGTCTCATTATGAGGGGGGTTGACAAAACGTGGACCCCCCTTCTGGACCCCTTTCTGGACCCCATTCTGGACCCCTTTCTGGAATTTTAAAAACCAAAAGAAAACATGCAAATTAAGAAAACATTACATATGCAACTGTAAGCAGTCCCGTCACCGTCCGTCATTTGTTGAGATGGCTTCAGCAGTGACCCATAATTCGGCCACAAGACATGGCTAGCCTGCGTAGCGGCTCTAGGCATGGCTTATTCGCAATAAATTGGAATTAAGGCAACATTTGTTGACATTTTTTGCTATAAATGCAGCGGGGTAAATTGCCGATTTATAGCAACCCGCCACTACATTGACAATGTCATTACACAGTATTTTACAAGGTCACAAAAACCACATGCAGTTTACTGAAAGTACTTGTCCCTATTCAAAAGAACATGAAACAAGAAAACCATTGCAGTAAGATATTTCTAATTGGAATAACTATGTTGCCCAGCAATGCCCTAGCATTAATGTACGACATTATATAATGTTCGATCATTTCGAAACATCACCATCCCCCAGGCATTTGACTTCAAGGTGTCTCCTAGGAGTAGGGAATTGGACATTTTGAAGCAAGATGAAGTGCCTTCCTATGACGATACGATTGCCGCTGACTGAAATGATCAGGACATTGAACAGGATTGAGGATTCAGAAAGTCGAAAAAAGCTAAATGAATTTAATCGACATCGTGATATTGAAATCCAAATCGGTTCAGGTTGTGTCCTACAATCTGGTCTGTTTATTTTTAAAAGGTCAAGATTGGGATCCACTTTCATAATGTATTTTTAAAATTAACCTTAGTTTTTATCCTACCATTAAAGTCCAGATTAGGGGTCCAGAAAGGGGGGTCCACGTTTTGTCAACCCCCCATTATGAGACATTTACTTCCGGTTATTTTACTTGAATAAATGCCACAATATTACCTGAAGAACAGTTTTTTGCACTGAATTGGTTCACTAGAATCTGCTTAACCTTTCAATGATGAAAAAGTGTTTAAATATGTTTCCTTTCTTTTTTATATATGACTGCTTAAGCGTCTCGTTTTGCCCCGAATTACGCTACATTGCACAGTGAATGCAAAGGAATGATAGCAGATAATTAAGGTTTAGCGAAGTATTTTTGTTGCATGTGGGCATGCAACTTTCATATAGCTCTAAATTTCGTGTCGCGTTGTGCGCACTGATCTAATCTCGCAAATTTTAGTGTTGCTGTGACTCACATTTGAAATATTTTATAAGTGCTGACAGTCAAACATATATAGACACGCACACAAACGTGAATGAAAACGAATCACTTCCTGGTGGAGATGTAAACTACAGTAGGATACCAAATGATTGAACAAAGTGCTGAAGCTATTCAACAATATCCAATATGCTCTGGAGTCTGGACTGGAGTATGTATGCTATAATGCTATCAAGATTATTTTAAGATTTCTGAAAACGTATTTTTATGAATGTCGGCATTAGCACCCAGTTTACAATATACAGTATGCAGGTAATGCAGATTTTAACAGGGGGCAGCTTGTGGTGGTGTATTCTAAAAGCTCACTCACACTCAATGTGTGAAACCGGTTCAATCTGAGCTTCTGTTGAGTGTCAATGCTGTTTTTGGATAGCTGGAGGGTGAGTAGTCACATAGTAAGGTATGACACTAGCCCTCCAGCTATTCAAAAACAGCAATGACACTCGAGAGAAGCTCAGATTGAACTTCCACTCATTGAGTGTGAGTGAGCTTTTAGAATACGGGCGTTAGTCACTTACCGCTGATAGCTTTCTCTTGCTTTCTTCATATCCATATCAAGAATTTTTGGTGTAACAATAGAACTTTGTGTTGTCTCGATTGCTGGAAACTAAAATACAAAAAAAGCACAATTATAATGTTGTTGATAATATATATTCCATAAAGCTCCCTGTAAAATATGCCCCCTCCCTTCACCACGAGGAAACACGTGTGTTCTGATCAGTCTATTATTAACAAAGCCAATGGGCATGCTTATATAAAGCCATTGAGTGCCAGATATTCTTTGAGGAGAAAAATGGTCTGCCGTTAGAGTCAAAAGTAACATGACATATATAGTAGGTCACATTAGGGCGCAATGTCAGTTAAAGGGTTAATTTGGCTAAATTTTACATACTGCACTTCCAACAAATAATGTATAGTGCGTGTTATGTAAGCAAATAAACCCTTACGCCCGTACTCTAAAAGCTCACTCACACTCAATGAGTTCAATCTGAGCTTTTCTTGAGTGCCAATGCTGTTTTTGAATAGCTGTGAATAGTCACATAGTAAGGTACGACACTAACCCTCCATGCGGCTATTCAAAAACAGCATTGACACTCAAGAGTAGCTCAGATTGAACCTCCACTCATTGAGGGTGAGTGTGAGGGAGCTTCTAGAATACGGGCGTTACTCTATTAATGCCTCCTCTTTACTAAGCCCCCTCTCACGAACATGCCTGAAACAGAGTTTTCATCAGAATTTGAAAAACTGGCCGTCCAAAAAATACCGTGGATGTGGCAACCTGTTTTTGTGGACATGTTCGAAAAACGTAGCACTTGAAATCAATAATTAATTGTCATATATACTCATAATCAAGTGTTATTGTGAGGAAAAAAGAATGGACACTTATGCAATAGATAAAGTAGACAACCTTTTCGATATTCGATTTTCCTGGCCGTCCATAGGAGTCGGACGGTTGGCTAAATGCCTGGTCTTCAATAAAAAAGCCCTTCAGAGGGCTTGATAGAATATATACTGTAATTATATGGCGCTCAGATACTCTATGACTCTAAGATGAAATTCTCTGTTGAAAAGCCCTTACCTAATGGTAGGATTTTTACTGTAGTAATATAGGGGTATGTCGAGTCCGGATAATGCATATTTAGTATTTTTTGCACAAGCGAATATAACAAATCCTACAAGTTGATTGGTCAAATTTGACGTATTAATTAAGTTGTTATATTCGCCTACAAGTGAATATAACAACACCGAAATTTTCAAAATGGCTGCTAGCCGTTTTGTGGAAGTTACTGATAAAGAAAAAAGCGAAATTCGTCTCAGTGAATATTCCCAGATAATCACCTCGCCTTCGGCGAATAATTGTTAAATGGTATCCGGTAAAAATAGATATCTGGCACTGTCGGGTACCCGGGCAAATTTTGGGTGGATATTTATTGGACAGTACTGGGACTTTTATTAGCGAGGTTCAGATTTGACGTCCATAACCATTAAGGGATCAGTAGCCAATCAGATGCGTTTGATTTATCCGATCAACCAATCAGATGTGTAATAAGCCAGTGAGAGGTAGTGGAAGTTAAATTTGAACCTCTATTAGAAGTTTTAGAACCATTAAACCGTTTCTTCAGTTCTGTGTGTTAAGAAATCGTGCAGAAAATATTTTCGAGATCTAGACTGCTTTCTGCTCCAGCTAGATTACCTACAGTCCCCTTTGCCACAGATATTAGATAAAGCACATAGTTAAACAATGGATTGTGTTGTGGGGAAGTATTGTCCATGTAGCACCATTAGTATTCCGGCTGACTACTACCCGGTACCATCCGTTATCCTGCAAAACAGTATGATCCGACACATCCCTATGTGTACACTTGCTTACCTGCCAAGAAGTTGTGTCAGTTTCTTCAGGAACAAAAAACTTAAATCCTTTAACACCGCCACTCAAGCTTCCAAGGTTACCAATTCGTCTGCTTAACATTTTCTTCAAGTGATCTTGTCGTTTCTTGTGTATTATTGATTCTTGGTCGGGAAGTATTTTTGAAACAGAGGGACTGGAATGTACTTTCTGGACATGTGGTCGGATGAGATGGACACCATGTTCTTTATTTAATTCGTTACACCTGGAAAAAAGAACATGATTCATATGATGAAAGTGGTTTCTCCCCCCCCCCCTTTCACCCCTCAGTCTTCTTTAGCACATTTTGTCTTGACAGGTGTCGTAGTGTCGTAGAGATGTATTTCTTGGAAGCCGGCTACCCTTCCACATATGATCTTTTGGATGGTTGTTTTGAAATTTGGATGGAGATTTGAAAAGGACAGGTATTGGATGGCTGATCAGCATTAATACCATGCGGATGCCTTTTGAACAGCTTGTGAAAGTCTGCACATTCTCCACTTCTTCCGAAAATTTCTTCCATCGTTGACTAATTGTTATCCAGGAGCATCGGCGCTAAAATAACTTTTTTGGCTAGCACTGAAATGTCAATCTATTACGTAGTTTCGTGTCAGTGTTAGCCATCAGAAATAAAAAGAATTGAATGCAAAATTGCCAGGAGGCACCATCCAAAGAGATTCACTTATATATGTCAAAGTCGCAAGCAAAATCTTTAATTTTAACATTCAATTCCATATTCTACCTCCAATGAGCTAGGATTACGTGTCCCCTCGTAATTGGTCAATAACGCTGCGATAATTCGCGTACTTACGAACACAAGGTACGCCAATACGGTCTGGTCCTGTTTTCAACCTTACTGTACCCTTTCGTGTTACCATATGACCGACCTTTTCGGAAGTATTCAAAATCGTATCTCGGACATGGCATGAAACATGATTCGACTGATACAGTCTGAAAACAATCTGGTTAGTTTAATTTTTTTCTGGTTAACCTAGAACTAACCCTGTTTGGGTTAATTTATTATACCTGGTTCAATTTCCACAGTAGTTTATTTGTCCAGGACTTCCTGGTTATTTATCTACCTATTGTACCTAACATAGTTAATTTAACCAGCAAGCCCTGATCTCATATAACCTGGTTACATTAACCAGACTATGGTAGGAAGTGATATACAATAAACAGGAAATTGAACCAAGAATATTAAGTTAACCCAAACAGTGTTTTTTGGGTTAACCAGGATATTGTGACCAGTATTTTTAGAGGGTAGGTTGAGATTGTACTAAGGAGTCAATTTTAGAGTTTGCATTTGCAATTTTGCTCCTCTTTTTTCCAACTCATAGTTTCAGGCTACTGGATAAATGTCTTCTACAAAACTGTAACTAATGATGTACTTTATCGTGACCAAATTTTACCTGCTCAAGTACGTGGTAATAATCATTGGAGTACCAGTATGGTGCAACTAAAATCCTTGAATATTGCTCAATTGCTGCACCTTGAATTAGGTACTGGGCAGTTTTCCAGTCATCTGCTACAAGTTGCTGATAATTCAAGATTATTATTTCGTCGTACCTGACTGGTAGGCCAATGATACCCAGTGTGTACTTAGTACATACAATGCAGGTTTCTGAAAGGTATCCAAAGTATTTCTAGAACAAGCACGATTGCATATACAAACAATACAATCGACTCCAACATTCCTTAGTCCTGTTAGTCCAATCATGTTTTATGTCAAACGTACACATAATACCGACTAAATTATGGTTTTGAATACCCTTGAGCTTGGAAAGGTACCAGCAAAAAGTTGGTAGGGCAGAAAACGACAGTTCGCGTACCTACGTGGTAGTTGTTAGCTGAAGACAAAAAAGTACCATACTGTAATATTAGTGAGGTTTAGATTTGACTTCTAATATCACAACCTTTCTCTGACTAAACACGCATGTGATTGGTTAATCGGGTAAATTGAAGCCATCTAATTGGTTATTACTGATCCCTTAATTGTAGCGGTAACAAATGTCGAATCTAAAACTCACCACCCTGAACTAATGTCGTACACGTCAAATATTGGATACCTACATGAGTTTGAAATGCATGTACATTTCTGTTTTCTTTTGCAATACTTCTGCTTTCCGTTCAACTAGTTTCTTCTTTTCCTGGAAAATACAATTTACAAAATTTGATTATGGTGATTTATTGATTTATCAATTTAAAAGGCAGTTACATTGCAGTAAAAACTGAATTGCCTAACTTTACAAAGAGTGACTTAGCATTAAGAATTATGATACATGATTAAATTTTACTACTAAAATAGTTAGAACTATAATATACATAATCATATAGATCGTCAAATAACTATACAATCCTTATTCCCATTTGCTTACAAAACTATTCTAATTGGATGGATAAGTATGGATAGCATCTAACGCTCGTATTCTGGAAGCTCACTCAATGAGTAGCCTGTGTACAGACGTTACTCTCAACGAAGCGCGCGAGAGAACGTCTGAGAGTTGGATGAAGATTCCTTGTTCTGGTCACGTGGATTCTCCCCAGATTTGGAGAAAGGCCTCTGATTGGACAGTGCTTTATTTGAATAATTTATGACAAATGAAGCTATTTCATTGGTTAATTGATAATTAGCATGCTTTAAAATAACAACACAAAAATTTTAAATTTAGAGATTTCCTCAAGAATCAAGAAGATTTCCTTTCGGGGCATACAAAGGTTTGAAAGACTTGAAAGTATAATCTGTTGGCGTTGCGTTTAATTTTGTGCTGTATCGAAGTTAAGAAAACCAAGATTAAATTCTAGTGTTTGGACACTTAGCGAACAATGCTGACAAATATATAAAATACAACAAACTATCCGACGGAAATTGTTAATTTATGATTGACTAATTGAACAATTTAATAAATTGACAATCTGTCAACTTCATCGAGAAATATATGCAATATATTTCTGGTGTATCGTTTTTCAGATTATATTATGCCCGAAGAAAATCTTGATTTCTTGAGGAAATCTGTGAATTTAGAATTTTTGTGTCGTTATTTTAAATGCATGTCAATTATCAATTAACCAATGAAAATGAAATATCTTCACTTGTCATAAATTATTCAAATAAAGCACTGTCCAATCAGAGACCTTTCCCCAAATCTGGGGGAAATGCACGTGACCAGAACAAGGAATCTTCATCCAACTCACAGACGTTCTCTCGCGCGCTTCGTCGAGAGTAAGGTCTGTACACAGGCTATCAATGAGTGGACGAGGTTCAATCTGAGCTACTCTTGAGTGTCAATGGAGGGTGCACAAGCCCTCCAGCTATGGACCTCCACGTTTAAACTTTTATTGTATTTTACCTCAGCTATTCTTTGCTCCATTTTCTGCAGATATATCTCAACTTTACGCGGTCTCTTCTTGAGACTTTTATTATGTTCTTTCATAGCTTCACATATCTTCTTCCAACTTTTATGAAGTATGTATTTCCTCACCAGACATGCGAGACGTGCTCCTGTCACTTCCAGTGTCTTTTCGATCATTGTCATGGCCACCTTAAGAGAACAATGTTTTGGAATTTTCTTACTCTTTTCTCGTAAGTAAGTAGAGTGTTGTAGTTGGGTCTCTTGTGCTTTGAGGTGTTTCCTCCACCCCCAAGGGAGCCCACCCCGTGTTTTATTGGAGAGCAACGTACATTATAGCATTGCATATGTAAATATATAGCTCAGTGTTGTAAAGCAGGCAAAGAGCCTGCATTTTGCGGGTTGTGGTTTCCCCGTTGTCCCTTTCTCTCACAAAATTCTGGCTCAATTTTTGATAAGAGTTGATGAGAGTTTTCTTGTTTGACCAGTAATATCCAGCCAGTAATATCCAGCCAGTAATATTCAAGCTTTAATCATCATAGCTTCAAGTCTGAGTCAAACGTGAAAATATGTTGACAGTTGACAATCGAGAGGTTTCATAACTCTCGTGCCCTGGTCAAACGAGAATAAGAGTTGATGAGATTTGATTAGATATTAACTGTGCGCTTAGCGAAAACTCCCATCAAAAGACTGTCATTGTCTCTGCAGCTGATATTTAATATCTGGTGGCCGTATCAAAGAAGACCTCGATGTGCAATAGTGGAGGTGTCCATATTAAAGAGGTATTCGTGTTCGAATGAGTCAGTATTAGTCCAAATTAGTGAAGTGTCGATATTAGAGTGATAACCGTATTGGAGAGATGTTCGTATTAGAGAAATGTCCATATTATTGAGAGATTACACTATCAGAGATATGTTCGTATAATATAGATGTTTGTATTAGAGAGGTGTCCGTATTAGAGAGGTGTCCGTATTAGAGAAGTACGTGTCCGTATTAGAATGATATTCGTATTAGAGAAGTGTCTATTATAGAGGTGGCTATATTGGGAAGATGTCGAGACTACGAGTACAAGGCACGAGAATAACACTGATATTAGGCTGAATAATGGTAAATCTCATGTCTCTGACTCTAACTCGTCTTTGCAAAATATCCCAGTGCCTGCTATAACAACCCTGAAGGCCCTCACGACCATGTCTCTTGCGGTATCAAAAAATAATCCAGAAAATTGGTTAGGAAAACTGCCTCTCTTAGAGGGAAAGCACAAGGCATCTTGTACTCTCAAGTCTGCTAAGCAAAATATTTCACAAACATCTACCATGAAGACAACAGATGCTAGAATGACGGCGAATGCCATCAATCTCCCCTTAATCGATTTTCCTGTGGTTAGAGAAACTATTCTTATAAGCCGATCGAAACAGCGGAATCAGCCTTTAGATTGGTTGGGTCACATCCCTTTAATTGATTTGCCCAAAACAAAGAAAAAGCCGGGACCGAGCCCACCTTTGACTGGAAAGAACATAACAGGGAAGAACAGTCAGTATACGTTTTTTCGTTCACGAACCAGTCGGAAAGACTGGCTGAATTATCTGGACTTTGTCCACCGTACACTATCGCAACCCCAGGGTCCCCTGTCACCAAAACGCTAGAGATAACTCCAACATCTTATAATATCCCTGTGGTTCAACGAAATCGCAAAAATTTTGTTAGAGATCTTGTTAAGTCGAAATGCCGAAGCCACGTAAAGTTTAATTGTATTGAAATTAACACGCACCAAGTAAAGAAATGCCCTCTCCCTTCCTTTCTTGTGTCTTTCGCTTTGTCCGCGCGGACGAAGCGTACATTGTTTTTGAAGCCCGTGACGCCCGCGTGAGCAGATTTTCAAAGCCCGCTTCCCCCGCGCGGCCGGGCAAAGCGACTGCAATGGAAAATTGCCTTAAAGGTGGATCAGTTCCATTCAGTGGAAAAAGTCGCGCGATCGACTTTTTGCGACCACTTTCTTTTGAAATACAAGCGACCAAGCGCAACGGATGAGGTTGACTGACTTTTTCCACTGAATGGAAATCCGCCTTAACAGGCTGTCATCTCACCATATGTTTCTCTTCCGGTAACTTTTTCGCTGCCAGAGCATCGTTCAATAATTTTATATTTCTCATCATATCACTTTTCTTCAAATGCAACTTCTGTTCGTTCACGATTCGTGCATTATCTGCTTCCAAAGTCGCTATAATGGACGCTTGTTGTCCAATCTTACTTTTCATCTCACTGTTTTCCTTCTCCATTTCTTGCCTTTGAGTTTCCTTCGCGCTCGTTTCGTCTTGCAGTTCTTTCGTTAAGAATGTCACCTCTCTATTCAAGATATGGTTCTGTCTTGTTAATTCTTTGCTTCGTTCCATCATGTCAACATACTTGTCTGTCTAGAAATGGAACAGACCAAACGTGTAGGTATCTCAAACGTAGAGTAGAGGGTTTCAGTGGCCAAGCTGCTGCATGTTTTGCTGTGACGTGCATGCATGAAAAAAAGGAAAACATTAACAGGTTTACAAGATTGCCTTGTAGGTGTCTGCGTTACTATATATATATATATATATATATATATATATATATATATATATATATATATATATATATATATATATATATATATATATATATATATATAT
>CACRXK020014372.1:0-13153 GCA_902702795.2 Paramuricea clavata
TAATGCCAAATCTAACCAAATTTCAAGAATCCTGGTTACGTAAAACCGATAGTGCTGGGAACCAAGTGAAGCAATGGTGTCGTGCAGACAACACTTCACCTCATAAAGCCTTTTGCATGTTGTGCTGCAAGTCAATACAGTGCAGTAATTCAGGATTTAAACAACTCCTTCATCATGCTGAAGGAAAAAGGCATTCTGATTTAGCAGTTGCACGATTTGGAAAAACCCAAAAACACCTGGAAAAAGGAGCGACATCTACCAGACCATCGAGTAGCAGTCCACCTTTACACAATGAAGCATCTACATCAAGTACATCAGCATCTACATCAAGTACATCAGCACCTACATCAAGTACATCATATGTGATACAAAGTCCTAGTCTTCAGGAGAAAATTGCCTCTGCAGAAATTCTGTGGGCCCTAAAAGTTGCTCAGAGTAACTATAGCTATTCATCATGTGATGCAACACCTGCTCTTTTCAAGAGAATGTTCCCTGGTGATGTTGCTGAACATTTTTCAATGAGCAAATCCAAAGTATCGTATCTTCTTTCGGATGGCTTGGGACCGCATTTCAGGCGAGAGATGTGTGCTTCAATCTGCGAAACAAAGAGTGTGTTTACGTTGCAATATGACGAAACCGCGAATACACAGAACCGCAAGCAGTGTGATTTGCTTCTGCGATACTGGTCTGAAGCTGCTGGTGAAATTCGTGTGCAGTTCTTGAAGGCACTGATGTTTGGACATGCCAAAGGGAAAGATGTTTCCTTGGCTATATTGGAGACATTGCAGGAGGAAGGCTATCAGTTGCCATTAGCACAGCTGATTAGCCTAGGATCGGATGGCCCTAATGTTAATAAAACAATTTGGAATTTGATCAATGAACACATGAAGACCAATGGCCTGCATGGAATTCTCCCTTTTATTCCGTGTAACTTGCACATCGTTCACAATGCATTCAGACAAGGTCTGAATATATTTGGAGAACAAGCGGAACAGCTTGTTCTAGATCTTTTCTTTTTCTTGAAGGCATCGCCATGTCGGAAAGAAGATTTTTTCGAAACACAGCTTGGCCTTGGTTTAGATAGTGGATTGTTTATCAAACATGTCCAGAGTCGTTGGCTTATGCTTATTCCCGCGGTTAAAAGAGTTCTGATCTGCTGGGATGCTGTCGAGAAATATTTTCTAATCGAATTGCCAAGAATTATGGCAAAAGAGAAAGAAGCGTCACTGAAAAATAACGAACGATACAAGAGAATCTGTCAGAAGATTAAAAATCCAGAGATCTTTGTACAGTTGCACTTTCTTCAAAATTTAGAATCAGTATTCCATCCTTTCCTTGCCTTTTTCCAGAAGGAGGAACCACTTATCCACATCCTGTACCACAAGCTGTCGGAGCTTTTGCGCACCATCATGTTTCGTTTCCTTAAGCCTGGTGTTGTTGGAGAGAATACAGGGAAAAATCTTAAGGCGGTGGAGTTGAGCAAACCTGAGAACCAGCTGAGCGATCAGTTAATTGAAGTTGGTGAAACCACTCGCAAGAAGGCGTTGAAGAAGCTAAAGCCTGGCCAAGAAAAAGGGCTACTTCTTGATGTCAGAATGTTCTATCAGACCACCACAAAGTATTTAATGGATCGTCTTCCTATTGGTAGAGGAATTGTAAAAGATCTCTCTTGTTTGAATCCACTTCTGCAAAAAGAGTCCCAAGGAATGCAGGCAGTGCAACGAACCGCAAGAAAACTTCCTCAAATCATCACAGAGGAGGAGTTGCCTTTGCTCACTGACGAATGGAGAGTGTACCAGGCGCAGGATATACCTGAAAACTGGTATATATCAGGACGCAAAGAGGATGGAACAACGGAGTACGAGAGAGTAGACCACTATTGGCAGAAAGTTCTTGACCAAAAGAACGTTACAGGATCACCGCGCTACAAAATTCTTGCGAAGCTAGTGAAGGCAGGTTTGTGTCTTGCCCATGGTAACGCAGAGGTTGAGAGGAGCCTATCTGAGAACAAGAAGGTGGTAACTAATGAGCGCACCCTCCTTTCCGATGCATCCATCAACGCACTACGAAGTACGAAAGATGCCATCAGAGTGACAGCGTCTGGCCAAGCCCACATGATGCCTATCACCCCTGCCTTGATCCAAGCACGCCGAAATGCTAATAGTGTTTACACTGCACGTCTAGCGGAAGACAAAAAGTCGTCAGATATAGAGAAGAAGTTGAAAGACAAAAGGACAGCAGAGAAAGAGGAAATGCAGAATATTGCAAAATTGCTGGAGGTAAGGGAAAAGTGGCAACAACTTTTCTGCATTTTAATAAAGTAAAAGTGAGGTCTATTCATAATTTCATATTGTTGTGTTTAATCAGTTTATCACGAATATTAACCACAAAATATTTTAAGGCAAAAAAGAAGACCCTTGAAGAGAAAGACAGCAGCATTGCGCAGGAGCAGTTGCGGCAAGAAGAAGAGCTACGAAATGCAGAATCCCTCTACTCTGAAGCAAGCAACAGGCTACAAAATGCCATCAAAGAAAGAGACATGAATGAAATGTCGGTAGTTCAAGGCCTCATGGACGTCGCCAGTAAAAAGATGGAATCAGCCAGAAGGAAATTGGAAGACTGTCGAAAGAACCAGATTACGATTGGTAGTAAGAGAAAGAGAGTAGTTGAGAAATATTCATCTACCCTCACGAAACTTGTAAATAACACTAAGTAAAGAAAACACTTTAAAGACTTCTAAAAACTTTATATTGTTTTATTCGTTAAAGGTGGAGTAAGGCTGGCTGGTGGGGAGGAGGAGGCCACTTGTATGCATACTTTATTAATAAAAAGTGAGATAAAAATTATGAAATTTGACTTCTGTGGTATTCTTCAATATTATATATTATGCATATCAATGACCAACTATTCCTACTTTTGTCCTACTTTTTTGTATGTTTTCCTACTTTATTCCTACTTTTTCTAAAATAACAGTCCTACTTTTATCCTACTTTTTTACATATGCCTGCCAGAAAGCCTGCCCTATGCGATCGTGCATGGGTTCGATTCTCTCGTTACCCATTTATGTGAGAAAACCCACACCCTGCCGCAAGTCGTGGGTTTTCTCCGGGTGCTCCGGTTTCTCCCACGCGTGTAATTCAAAAAAAGTTGTCCTTTGCAAAACTTAAACTCTAAACTTTAAACCTTAAACTCTAAGCGTGCAAAGCATAATGGGAGCATCATTTAATCATTTAAGAAATCGTATATGGGGCCCATTTCTTAGAGACATGCATGGTAACTATCTTCTTACGAGAACAATTCATTCACAAATATAGCGACAATATCCAACCACTAAGCTTGAAACTTGTGCTACCATTAAAAATTGCGCGCTTGGAGTTTAGGTTTGCAAAGGACCTACCTTTTTTGAATTGGCTGTAAACACAGCTAAGAAAAGTAATATCACAATTGTTGGAAAATATAAAATAGTCTAGGTAAGTGTATTACTACCACTTGCAATCAAGCGTTGAGCGTGCAAATTTTTTCACGATATTTACGTTTCAAAAACGTTACGTTTTCTTGTTAATTACGTCACGTCTTGGGCGGGACAATGTACATTTAAATGCGCGTCAATCTTTGACATATTTAATTGAAAAGTGTACATTGACACGCCCAAAACGTGGCGTATTAACGTTTTGAAACATAAATATCGTGAAAAAATTTGCACGCTCAAAGCTTGATCGCAAATGGTAGTAATACTTGATGTAAAGCGCATTTAGTCTCGTATTTGACCATATCCACATGTAAATTTGGGCTATAGCCGGGGCGTCTAAAATAATTTGAGTCCTCTGGCATGGGTGCGTAAACACAATTGAATCGAATTTTATGCGTGGAGTTATTTAAAAGTTTTTGGTATCGTTCAACACATGAATATGATTTGCAGATTAACTTAACGTGGCGCGTAAAACAGTAAATCAGTTGAACGAGTTTTAATCCAACTGACGCGGCTAATTTCTAAGTCGCTTTAACTTTCAATTACAACATTCATGTGCAACTGATTCACTTTTAATATACTCGTATGATTACAATACATTCTAAACCTCCCAGAGGTATGAAGTTTGGGTGTTTACAACAAATTAGAAGGGTGATTTCCATTTTCACTTTTTTGAGACACCATGTAGAAATCTGAGTGTTGGTTGTTTTTAAAGATATTAAGATATTTATAAATTAACCGATGCATTTGCGCACTAATATACTGTAGCTTAATCTGTACTTTCTGTAAATGGCTTTCTTCAGACTTTTAATGTGATCTCTTGTTACAATCTTGTTCAATATAATTAAAATCGTCTTTCAAAAATAAATTTGCGTCAACAATGATCTACGCCTCTTGGTCTTCCGCATAAAATGGGATGTTATCACTCGCTTGCCTTCGTTTGCACTTCCTTTGTATGACAACATATGCCAATATACCGGCCAGAACTATTGCCAAGCACACTGCCAACACAATTGTACTGATTTTATATGAGTCAGATTTGGCCGATTTAGTCTTCTTATACGTAATGAATATGCCGTTCTGAAAAGATAAATAGAGGATATTACACGGCGGCGCGAAGATATGACTTTTATCTTCGAGTCGTGAAAACAATATTTTATGAACGAGCGCAGCGAGTGAGTAAAATATTGTTTTTAACACGAGAAGATAAAAGTCATATCTTCAAGCCACCGTGTAATGTTTTGTTTGTTATAATATAGTCCCAAGAAAAAAATTGTGAAATTTCACGCTCAAAAGCAGATTGGAAAAGTCACGTGATCGGATATCTTCACTAGTGAAGATATGGAAAATATCTCACTGTGTTTTTCAGTATCTCACTCTCTACTATATAATAAATTAGGATATAGCTTACGTATATTATAGTGTTATATGAATCCGAGAAAAGCGAGGATCGAGGATATCAGGTATTGGATGTGTGAGATCCGCAGACAATTGTGAAAGGAATTATACATAGTGAAGTTAATGTAAAGAAGTAACTTCAAAACTTAAGTTCCGGTCAAACGAGGATGAAAGGAATCCTGCTGTGTGACAAAGAGCAGTTTAATTTGAAATTTACATCAAAATATAAAATATTGCTGCATGCTTATCAATTTCGCTTCATTGTTCACATATATTTCATACAAACACTGTCATAAAGCGAAATGTATACGGTTGCCAGGTAACGCTATTTTAAATAAAATTCTGAACCGTAAATATATATGTTTAAAATTCCGGACAGTAATGTTTAAAATTCTGGACAGTGAAGTTTAAAATTCTGGACAGTAAAGACATGGCCTGGAGAAACATACTTGGATACAATACACCCTTCCGGAAAGTATTTAGCATTGGCTATAGAGCCTCATTTTCGACATTGAGATATACGCTTTGGAGCCCTTTATCTCGTTACCGATGACTTAATTATATAAAAGTCTTTTATATTATCTAATAAACCTGTGTGATTTCGTAAGTGTGTTGTCTGTAACAAGGTAAAGGGCTCTAAAGCCGATATCTCAATCTCGGAAACGAGGTTCTATAGTCAAGGCTGAGTATTTTCCGGAACGGTGTATTGTCATTTTCTAATTAATTCACCTTGTCATCATCATCATTATCATTATCATCATCATCATCATCATGAGCACCACCATGAAATTTAAGCAACATGCAATGCTGTTCACTTGTTGTTTCTGACGAGCACTTCACTTGCAGCATAAGAACTGTTCCAGACCATCGCTCATGAGAGGAAGAAGAAATCTTAAATAAAGTATATATACATGTAACTCCTAAAACCAACTAAGGTCGGCTTTCCGATTAAACTGCGAACTCATTAAACTAAACTTGCATTCTGAACAGTCTTCCTGCATGTCCAGTCTAAGAACATTTCCTGTCCCATTCAGTTTTAGTACAGGAGGAAAACTGCGCTGTTTGGTAGAGTTAAACCAAAAGCACTCTTCTGCAAATATGCATGTGCTGCAGGAGTAGTTTCCCAGTCATGGAAATGGAAGACATACACACTATCCATCATGCAAAAACTTCAAATTGGACCTAGCTTGCATTAGACTGTATCACTTTCATATTATTTTCCACATTTAACTAAGTTACTGAATACTTAGGGTCTCCCTCGGGTTCCTAGGGAACAAGGCAAATTTGCAAAGGCAACACTGGAACATAAGGTCAAGAGAAAATGTAATCTTGGGGAAAAAGGAAACAAACGAAAAGTTTCTAACGAAAAGGGAATATTTTGCAAACTAGTGTGCATGTAAAACCATGTTAATAGGGCCTATATAGGATCTTAAACCACACCAACTAACCTTCAGATCAATGCCTTTTGATTTTCCATCAGCATTAGACAAAGTAATACCGTCGTCCGGCTTGCCCACTGTTTGCCAAGGTTTGCTATTTTTCAAGTATGTCCAATCTTGCCAGTTGATGGAACATTTGGTGTTCTCCAGAAATATTGGTGCCAAGACCTTGATGGTTGTAGCACCGCTTGACGAGGAGTCAATATTCTTTATAAAACGTCCATTGTTTTCCACGTCCAACCGATAACAACCTGAAAGTGTATTATCATGGATTAAAGAGATTATTTTACTTCACTATAATCTACCCTACTCGTAAACTTATTCTCATTTATTTTGAAAGTGGTTTATTGCATAGACTCAGTAACCACAGTATATCACACAGTTGGCCACCCCCGTCCCCCTCTCCCTCACACACGCACACCATCCACTCCACCCACCTATCATCACAATTCTCCCACAACGATTCACTTAATTTGTGATTGGTTTATACCACTACAATGCATCCAATGAAATTATACAGTGGCCACATACCCTATACTCAGGCGATTTACTGCATCACAATTCTCCTCAGCACAACGAACCGCTTTGAGAGTGGTTTAACTTTCCCTCCAACACTCTTCACTTTGAATATTCTGTTATCCAGTACCACCAACTCGTATATAGAGTGCCACTTTCCCTCACAACCACATGCTAGCGCATGTAGATTTCCTTCCAGAAAATCGTAATCCTAATTGTGACGACCTTTCTCATCCTCACACCATCTAGTTCAAACACCTATCATCACAGCAATTCTCACTAATACAGCTGTGATTCATTATTTCATTTTGATGCTCTGGTCATCCAATTATACCATGACCACCATCATGCACTCTCATTTCATTTGCTTAAGCTGGCCATAGACAAGCAGGTTTTTTATATGACAAGTTCAGTGGCAAGTTTTATTTGGCAATTGCACGTGTGTATGACATTCAGCTTTGTCGAAGGAAACGCTACCGGGAGATGCATGTATGGGTGCGAGGCAAATAGTAAATTTTCCAGGTAAAGTAGATTCTATAGTAGTATAGATAATTGCAGATTATTTGCACAATTACTGGACCACACCATTATACCGGCTAACTGCTAAGGCCTGTTTCAAACGTCGCGCTACTCATCTGCCGAAAGCATTAAAACAATAGATAATCATCTGAAATGCATCATCATCTATTGTTTCTAAGAATTTCTTGGTTTTGTGACCACCACGATGGATATTATTAACTACTGTATAAGAATAATCGCTGACCAACCTCATGCAAGTGCTCATATTCAACTTGCCAAATTTCCCTTGTTGACCCGTACAGACGAACAAAATTTATACTTTCTACTTTTGACAAGTGCACTTATTCAAAAACTAGCATACTAGCTGTAGTAGTAATACATACCAGTAGTAGTAGTA
The DNA here is from genome assembly GCA_902702795.2 of Paramuricea clavata. Lineage (NCBI taxonomy): Eukaryota > Metazoa > Cnidaria > Anthozoa > Malacalcyonacea > Plexauridae > Paramuricea > Paramuricea clavata. The sequence continues at coordinate 7,739 of CACRXK020014372.1, forward strand.
GTAGTAGTAGTAGTAGTAGTAGTAGTAGTAGTAGTAGTAGTAGTAGTAGTAGTAGTAGTAGTAGTAGTAGTAGTAGTAGTAGTAGTAGTAGTAGTAGTAGTAGTAGCAGTAGTAGCAGTAGTAGCAGTAGTAGTACATACCAGGTGTAGTACATACCAGGTGTAGTACATACCAGGAGTAGTACATACCAGGAGTAGTCATAACAAGAGTAGTCATAACAAGAGTAGTGCATACCAGTAGTAGTACATACCAGTAGTAGTACATACCAGTAGTAGTAGTACATACCAGTAGTAGTACATACCAGTAGTAGTACATACCAGTAGTAGTACATACCAGTAGTAGTACATACCAGTAGTAGTACATACGAGTAGTAGTACATACGAGTAGTAGTACATACGAGTAGTAGTACATACGAGTAGTAGTACATACGAGTAGTGGTACATACGAGTAGTAGTACATACCAGTAGTAGTACATACCAGTAGTAGTACATACCAGTAGTAGTACATACCAGTAGTAGTACATACCAGTAGTAGTACATACCAGTAGTGGTACATACCAGTGAAAATTGGCTAAGTTGCCCACAGACGAGCAAATAAAACTTTTCTCATCTGCAAACAACGCTACCATTATCACACAATGAACTCTCACCTTTATACTCTACTGGCTTATCACAAACATTACCACGGTCACTTCCTTGTGTAGAATCGTAACGTTTCCATAAGAGTAAACCAGTTGTGCTCAGACGAAAACCACTTTTCGCTAGTATACTTCGAATAACCACCACCTTCTTGTGAATGTATTGACCCGTTGGCATCACAGTACCATTGCTGGTTCTTTGAGCTTGCTTTACAAGGAGAGACGGTCACTTTGTTTGCCAGATCCAAGGGTGAGAAAGTCGAATCTGTTCAGCGTTATTAACTGTTTGTAAATCCAGTAGTGTTCTTTGTTGTCGTTGAAACATCCATCATGTATGTCAAGTGGGTCGTCATTCCAATACGTGACATACAGACACTGGTTTAAAGAGGTACCATCGTGCATACTCACACGTATGTTCATTCTTTCTTTTGGACCTAAAAAATATTTTTCAATCATCCTTCATTGGCGTGTTTTCTTATTGCATTTCGAAGAATATTCCAAAAATGATTCCGTAACATCTTTAATTTTAATAAAATATTGTCGGCTTGCCTTTTTTAAAATGTTTGATAATTGAAATAGTTTTTCAAAAGCACTACAGTTTTTACCCACCCAAGCAGTCTGAAACAACTGCCGTATCCCGTGTTCGTAGAAATGCAATTCTCCATGCATAAACTTTCAGCTGGTTAAAATTTTGATGACAGTTGACGAGAGTTCTCTGCGCGAGCTGTAATATCCAGTCAAACTCTCATCAACTCTAATGCAACGGCTCAACCTCGTTTGACTGGGGCTTAATTTTGCTCTAATATTTTGAGGCGCTTAATCGGAGGCGGCGCTTAAATGGGTAAACCGTGAAGGGAGGCTTTAAGCCATGAGATATAAAATCCCACTCGGGCGTTAGAGTCTTCCGACAATGTTTGTCTATTTCGTTAACCTTAGACAAATATTTCGCTAGAATAAGGCCGTATGCTATTTGCAGTCCGCGGTACATCAAAGAAAACCGAATCCAGTTTGCCGAGATGGGATGGAAGGGGATGATTTGATGTAGGATGGATGTAGGATTCAGGAGTATAGGATGGCAATTGGGACACCAGTCATGTATTCAACCCCTGCCAGTTAAAGTGGCAAACACTCCTCATTAGTAGTCTTTATATAAAACCCTCTCCTACTTAGTATTCTTTATACGAAGAGTACTAGTGAGTCGCGTTAATTGAAGCCATTTAATAAAATCGCAGTATGTGTTTTATTCTAAAATCATCCAAGTTGTTAATTAAACCTAATAAAACTCTCCTGTTCGTTTATTAAACAGTACATGCATATGTCAGATATGTGTTTAGTTAGGAGCTCACACTCATAAAACCGGTGTATGCACAGTGTACGAGATTTTGTGGATTTGGGATTTTTAAAGATTTTTGGAATTGTAAAGATTTTTAAAGAGGTTCAGAGAATCTAAGCATCTCTTAGGGATTTCCGAGTGGATTTGATACAACTCTCAAGTTTATCTGTTAGAATAAACAGGGCTCTTTATATATAAACTCTTATATAAGCGCCCTGTGGTTAGAAATTTCCATTACACCTTTATAGAGGTGTGAACATAACCGGCCCATTTTCTGCTATAATACTCTTCAGCCGACCACAGAGACGTACGACTCGTCACGTCACTGTATTACGTAGTCATGCGTTTCCTCATCTTTTGTTTCTGATCTTGACTCGATCACAGAGACGTAAAGCCCTGGGCAAACTAGGAAACATTGTTGCGGAAACATTTGTGATTCTCGATGTTACCACAAATGTTTCCCTGTTTGCCCACCCGTGGAAACATTGTTGCGGAAACAAAATTTGCTTCCCGAGAAGCAAAAGTGTTTCCTACCAACTTCAGAAACATTTGATGTTTCCCTATGTTTCTCACTAATGTTTCCTAGTGTTTGCCCACTCTGGGAAACATGGCGAAACACTGGCAGGAAACAATGTTTCCGCAACAATGTTTCCTAGTTTGCCCAGGGCTTAAGACTCGTCACGCGTACTATGTACTATGTACGTAGTCATCACTATGCGTTTCCTCATCTTTTATTTCTGGTCTTGGCTCGATCACAGAGACGTACGACTCGTCACGTACTACGTAGTCATGTGTTTCCTCGTCTTTTGTTTCTGGTCTTGGCTCGATCACAGAGACGTACGACTCGTCACGTACTACGTAGTCATCATGTGTTTCCTCATCTTTTGTTTCTGGTCTTGGCTCGATCACAGAGACGTACGACTCGTCACGTATTACATAATCATCATGCATGTCCTCATCTTTTCTTTCTGGTTTTGGGTCGATAACAGAGACGTACGACTCGTCACGTACCACGTAGTCATGATGTGTTTCCTGCATCATCTTTGCATCATTTTTAATTACATAATCGTCCTCTCCTGTTCTATTTAATCCTACTCTTGTTCCATGGTTATTCTTCAGTGGTCCGTCAAAGACAGCGTAATCATAAGTAAAGGTTTTGGGCGGAGTAATCGCGGTTTTATCGACGTAATCATATTGGCGTTCACACGGTACTTCATAATGTTGAGATATCCTTTGCGTTGATTGGTTGCTGTTTGAAGGTTGGAGTGGATTTAAAGGCACTGTTGATTCCTTCAGGGTGGGTGGTTGATTTTGATCTATGATTTGAAAATCAAATAAGTTTCAAACATAATTGACAAGTTTCAAAACTCGTCTTGTTTTTGGTGTTGTGCACTCAGATGAAGATATCTGTTTGTGATGTTGTTCTCAGCTTGTCGGGTGTGGACACACTCAGAACAACATCACAAACGTAGATTAACAACTTCTATACCTACCGGAAAACAACCTGACAACTTTAACTACCGGTAGATAAAGACGTAATTTCATGAAGTTCTGTCCAAGAATGGCAAGGAAAACGCGTTGACAAGGAGGCAACATTTTAACACACTTTGCAGAGAATTTCATGCAAAATACTAACCTTAGGAACAAAACAGGTGAATTTCCGTTTTTATAACATTTTCTGAAAATTAAGCAACAATACCAATAGGTGTTTGCACTGGATCTCTAACTTATTTAGATCCTATGAATTGACAAGTGTCTTTTCGATCTTTGTGAAATTGTAATGACAACTTTTGTGATCTTTTTTGATTTTTTTGTTCCAGAACTCGTGTCGCTTTGAACGCATTTCTATGCCTAAGTATCGTCAATCTGAATGGATTGCCATCAGTTGTGGGCTTGTAGTAAAAATATTTAATATTCATTGTGTTCTCTTTTGTTTTCAGTTCCATATTTCACCATAATTTTCCACAAATATATCGAGAAATGGAGATCTGCTTGATAAGTAATATTTATAATTGTTTACCACAGCATGACATTTGGATTTATAGTATTTTTTTAATGTTTTAGCTCAATCTTTTTGTTTGACGAAGTAAATGCGTTATGCGTAACATACTTTACAGGCCCTTCTTATTTTATTTTTTAAAAATATCCGATCTTAAGTAAAAACGCAAATTCACCTGTTTTGGTTCCTATAAGGTTAGTATTTTGCACGAAATTCGCAGTAAAGCGTGCTCACATGACACCTTCTTGGAAAGCATTTTATTTATCATTATTGTACCCAAACGTCGTAAAATACGTGTGTGTAAGCAGTTTAAAAGTTGTAAAACGTTGTAAAACGTTGATGCAAAACGTTGTTAATATCTAACATTTCGTCTTTAAAAATTGTGAAACCCACCTGTTAGAGAAGAGGCGTCTGTCACAGAGATGTACGATGTGTCCCCCGCATCATTTTTAATCACATAATCGTCCTCTCCTGTTCTATTTAATCCTACTCTTGTCCCATGGTCACTTTTCAGTGGTCCATCAAAGACAGCGTAATCATAAGTGAAGGTTTTCGGCGGAACAATCGCGGTTTTATCGACGTACTCATATTGGCGTTCACACGGTACTTCATAATGTTTAGACATTTGCGTTAATTGGTTGCTATTTGAAGGTTCGAGTGGATTCAAAGGCAATGTTGATTCCTCCAGGGTGGGCGGTTGATTTTGATCTGTGATTTAAAATATCAAATAAGTTTCAAAACTCAATTGGTTAATTTATATAATTATCACTTATTTACTGAGACTAAATTACACACGTAAAAATCTCACAACTTGTCAACAAGATGCGTTCGCAACAGGCTTGTAGCAAGCTTCTCCGGCAAAAAAGTTGTACATAACAATGTTGTTATTTTATCAAGTTGGTACAAGGTTGTCACTCACAACTTGTTGACAAGTTGTTGAGTTGCAGGACGATAACAAGTTGTTGGAACAACTTGTAACAAGTCTGTTGAACTCAGCAACCTTGTAGCAAGTTGTCAACAAGCTGTTGACATCTTGTCAACAAGCTGGGAACAAGCAGTGGAACACATCCTGTTGACAAGTTGTTGAAACAGCATTGCTATCTACAAGTCTGCTGCAGGTTTGTTACAACTTGTGCGTTCTTACGTGTGTAGGCATGTCCAAAGGTCGCATCTTCACGTGATGGCGTACGTGATTTCCGGTCGATCACGTATTATCTCGCTCTCGACCAATAAAACACTATAGAAAAATGGGACTTTGACTATTGGTATATCATAATGGAAATTATCCAATAAACGCCTAGAGCATTTATCGAATTGTATTATTTTTAGAAGGGAATTGTTTATTGGAGAAGAGGCGTCTATTAGAGGAGAGGCGTTCACTATTACACACGCCCGGCTGTCGGTTACGCCTCTAACACTCTAACACCCCCCCCCCCCCCCCCCCCC
>CACRXK020014373.1:0-13152 GCA_902702795.2 Paramuricea clavata
TCGAGGAGCTGAGACTTGGAATAATCTGTCTGCTGACATAAAAGCTAAAACAAGTATCTCTACATTTAAAAATAGTCTAACTGTAAGTGTGTAATTTGTGTGTAATTTAGTTATTATTATTAGATACTGTAGTATATGTGTAACTAGTATAGCTATATACGGCCTATTGGAAGATCACCCGTCTTAATTTTTGTAAATATGTTGGTGAAATAGTCCCGTTTTTAATAAAGTCAAATAAAGTCAAATAAGACTATAGCGGAAATGGTCTTCGAACGAGCCATCAGTTGTCGCAAGCATCCCCGAGAGTGACCGGTTATCTGCTGTTGAAATTAACAAAGAAGAGCCGTCTAAAACCAAGACTCTGGGAGTCTTGTGGGATCCTGAAAGAGATGTATTCACCTTCTGAGTGGAACCTCCTGATGCGAAAAAAACCACTACGAAACGTAATGTACTGAGCGCCACAGCTGTTGTATACGACCCCCTTCAGTTTCTCTCGCCAGTCCTTGTTTGGGCTAAAATTCTCATGCAGGAGAGGAGAGCAGGGTTGGATTGGGATGACAACCTTCCAAGTGATCTAGCAACTAAGTGGAAGAACTGGACTACAGAACTTTCGCAGTTATCGCATGTCGCCCCACCATGCTGCTTACGCCTCGCAAACCCGAATAAGATGGAACTACACCTGCTCTCGGATGCCTCTAAAGACGCCTACGCATCAGTCGCTTATTTGGTGTGCCAATATGAAGACGATAGCCCTACATCACGCCTTGTCGCATCAAAGAGCCGTGTAGCCCCCACCAAAGCGATGACGATTCCCAGACTGGTGCTCATGGGTGCCATTCTCTCAAGCCGTTTAGCTCAAAGTCTTCTGAAAGTCCCCGACTGTCGACCGAGTGATCTTTTGGACTGATTCCGAGCATGTGTGTTATTGGGTACGAAACCACAGCTGGCAGTTTAAACCCTTCGTAGCCAACCGTATCGCACAGATTCAACGGACGACCAGTCCCGAGCAATGGAGTCATGTACCTGAGATACAGAATCCAGTAGATCTAGCGACCCGAGGTCAATCTGCTATGGAACTAGCCTGAAGCACATTTTGGCTGGAAGGACCAACGTTCTTGAAAGATGTCGAGATCTCGGGGCCATCAGCGCCCCCCGTTAGAGAGGAGACGAAAACTTTTGGAGCTCGGTTGAAAAGACAGTGGCGCGGACGTACATGGTCCAGACGCGCGTTAACCTGGGCGCTGATCCAAACCATTTCTCTATCTTCCGTCGCCTTTGTCGTGTGACTGGATAGGTTGAACGATTCTTTACAAACTGCAGACTTCCAAGGGAAATACGAAAACGGGACAGAACGCTTTGTTCAACTGAAATACTTAATGTGAAAAAGTGGTAGATCAAGCAAGCCCAAGGAGAAGGTTTCCTGTAAGGAGAGCGACAAGGATGTTTACTGCGACTTAGTCCAAAGAACGGTGAATATGGTCTTCTGAGGATGGACGGACGCTTAAGACTTGCGGATGAACTATCCTACAATACAAGACACCCCATTTTATTGCCAAAGGAGCACGTGGTGAACCGACTCATTATCAAGGATGCACATGAAGAACTCGGACAAGGTTACGGAGTTGAGCACTGCTGCGAAGTCGTTTTTGGATCGTTAAAGGAAGACGCGCGGTAAGGAATATTGTTGAGTCATGTGCGCAATATCCACGAAGTTTTTCTGTAAAAACAGCAGAGCAGAAGATGGCACCGCTGCCCAGACCGCGGCTTCAATCGTTACGAGCTTTCAAAAGAGTCGGAGTGGATTATGAAGGCCCATTTCTAACGAAGTAAGGACGAGGCAAAGCCAAAGCAAAGAGATACCTATGCCTATTCACTAGCGACAAAGGCTGTTCACCTTGAGATGTCATATTTATTAGACACGGCTTCATCCATCTATGCCTTTACGCGAATGGTATCGAGGAGGGGGACGCCCGTATATGTTATATCTGACAATAGGACCAATTTCGTGGGCACAGAGCGGGAGATGAGAGAATTATTTCAAGCTCTTAACCACGACAAGATTGCCTAAGAAACCACCAAGTATCAGCCTATTGACTGAAAATTCAATCCTACATCGAGCCCTCATTTTGGAGGGGTTTTCGAGGCTACGATAAATAGCGCCAAGAAGGCAATAAAGATTGTCCTAGGAGATACAGATGTGACGGATGAAGATCTTCCGACCGCAATGTGTGGAGCTGAAAGACTGGTAAACTCACGGCCCATCACTTATGAGAGTTCAGATCCAAACGACCCGTCACCACTTACTCCAAATCATTTTATAGTCGGACAGATCGGTGCGGTATTTCCTCCTGAAGCTCTTGATCAAGTTGAAGTGAATAACCCTAGGAATCGCTGGCATCTAGTACAACAATTGTTACAGCTGTTCTGGAAGCGCTGGAGAAAGGAATTCCTTCCACGCCTTAATGTAAGCAAGAAATGGTTTCATCCCAAACATAACCTGAAACAAGGCGATGTGGTATTGATTGCTGAACCCAAAGCAAGTAGGGGAGAATGGCCTCTTGCCCGTGTGATCGAAGCGTATCAGGGAAGCGACGGCCTAGTCCGAATTGTAAAGGTGAAATCCAGGAACAAAGAATATTTCCGTCCTATACATCGATTGTGTCGAGTATGTTGTTGGACATTCGGACAATGAAAATAGATAACTGAAGCGTTTATAGAAGTGAACAGAAAGGACGTTAATTAAGTCGTATTTTTAGTATTCATTGACATCGTTAACCCCTTTATTTATTGTCTTTAAGTGGAATCGAATGCGTTGCATTCGGGAGAGAGATGATAACGAACGATATTATTATATGACGTACTTGTTATGATGACCGCTGAAATAGTCGCGCAGGCGACAAAACGTAGCTTGAACGTTCTAGTTTATATTTTTTCGACTACAAAAAGTGTGACGATATTTAGGCTATTTTTGTGTTTCTTTATTCGGAATAAAGTGCGAATTATCTCGTGTAGACATTTTACAGACTGTTCAATTAATCGGGAACCACGGTGAAAATCATAATTCCTTAAAGTATAATTTCGCGTAAACATAATATACTCTTAAAACGTTTTTGTATAATTGTATGCTCTGAGCCTCACTGTTTTGCTAATCTATCTTATGAAATTACATCAGATAGTTCATTCTTCGACTGGTTTCGTTTTTCTTCAAACTAAATGAAGTGTTATCATGTTTTGTAGATGAATATAAATCACCTAAATAATCGTCGAAAACTGTGCTTTCAAAAGCTTTGCCTTAAGGAAACTGTGCTTTCAAAAGCTTTGCCTTATGTTCAAGCAAAGTAGAAAAAATATGAAAAGTAATCGTCTATGTTTAAAAAGATTAATCATTGAACTCCATATATAATATGTTATAAAACAGTTTGCCTTTATATTTTATATTTTGTATTTTGTTTTGGGTTTCACAGCAACCTTGAAACTATATTTTTACAACAACGGTTTCTGAATGTATTTTGTTCACGGGGGGTACGAAAAAGAGAACCTCTGAGGGGTGTACGAAAACAACAACAGAACCTCTAGGGGAGGAGGGGGGGGGGGTACAAAATCCTAGTACTATAGCTACGGAAAAAATTACATTTTATAACTATTGTTGAATATTGAATGTATTTGTGCCCAGATTTAAGTTTGGAAAGAATTGCTTTAAATCAACACAAGGTATATGTTTTAGTCTGACTCAGTGTCAGATGATAAGTAGGATTCAGTATCCGTTGAACTTTTGGAGTACAAATGCACATGAATTGCTAATGCTAGCAAGCTCACACCAGCATTAGAACTTGATGAACCTGATGAGAATGTGTCATACGAATGGAAGCAATTTTTTTCTATTGGAAATAAACCAAAAACATTTTTTTCGGTTTGATCTTACTCTCAGCTCATCGCTAGTATGTCAGAATCAGAAAAGACAGGTGACGAATCTGAGACTGCGGAAAATGTTGAGGATATGGTTACCACTAGTGGGATAAATGCAAGAGAAATGTCCAAACAGAATTAATGATAGGAGGGGGTAATAAATATTTTCACTTACATTGAAGAGGGTTACGAAAATTTTTCCATTTGGTTTTTGGGAGGGTATGAAAATATGTACTTCTGAAATATGAAATTTCATTTATCCTCCACCCCCCTCTAGTAATTAGGGAACTTTAGATTTGACTACGAGTACGACTACGAGTACGAGATTCGTCAAGCTAAACACATGCTGTATGCTTACGCCATCCCGTACTGACGCGAAAAAGTCGTAGCCGTCGCCCATCTGAGTACGAAATTGTGGAGAAACCTCGTAGTCCTCACGACGACTTTTCAAAAAAAACAAAGAAAGTTGGCTTTTTTTGTTTACCAAAAATAATTTGTAGCATGTATATAGCGTTTATCCGGCGCAAATAATATATTAGTACTAAATATCTGGCCTGTTTTTAATGTTAAAACTTATTTTCACGTTTTGTAGGGGATTTTAGTATGCAGGAGATTTAGTTTATGAAACTTTTTCTCTCGTTGTTGGTTTACTGCTATAAAAGCAACCGATTTGAATGGAAACGAAAACGACTACGGTAATTTCCTCGCACGCGATCAAATCTGAAATCTCGTACTCGTAGTCGTACTCGTAGTCAAATCTAAAGTTCCCTATTACTTTATGACCGGTCCCTTATGTCCTTTACAAAACTTTTTTTCCATTTTTACTCTCGATATAGAATATTTTTTCAAAAATCTTCTGTACTTTTCTTGGCAGAGTTCTACCCAGCAAAGTGGACCTAGACGTCTTCCGTACCATTAAAACAACGGTAATTGATCCTGTTGCATATCCATACATTTCTCGTTGGCAGAGGATGGTGCGATCTTTTACAAAGAATACTCGTCAGGCGTATGTATACCTCGCATTAATTACTATCATAAGTTCTGTCGGTTTTCTTTGATGTACCGCGGAATGTATACAAGTTATAACCGGTGAATAAATTATAAATGTAGGTTATCATATGAGGGATGAGGTGATATCAGTTTCATACGAGGGACATTTATGATATCGTTCTGAAAGCCATAAAACTGACTTCACCTCGCCCCGATTATGAGAACCTGTTTATTATACACTTGTGCCTTTATCAGGGTCAGAATTATCATTCCCGAATGAAACAATTATTTAAATAATAAACTTAGCAGATAGAACTTAACAAAAACAAACAATTAATAAGTTAAACTTCTATTTGAATAGCGGCAGGTCGCTCTCTGTTCTTCACTTTGTATTATCATTGCTGTATTCGATAATAAAAGCTGTCAACATCGACTAAATACAAACCGCGAGTCAGCCATCAGCGTTTTGACAGCGACAAATATTACGGGACAAAAAGCAATATATCAGTCACAAAAACGATATCATTGAAAAAAATATATGAATGATGGCATCGTTTTTATGTCACCCTGTTATCGCCCTGATAAAGGCACCTAATAATATATGTAATAATGGCAAGCATATGTTTTGATGAATTGGGCAATTTGGTTGGCTGCTGACGAGGCAGGATTTTTCCGTATTGCTGCCACGGGAAAATATCATGCAACCGAGGACTTGCCGTATTGAGCGAGCGATAGCGAGGTCAATACAGCAAGACCGAGGTTGAATATTTTCCCGTACTGCCTGAACGGTTGAGGTCAGCAAGTTTCTTTTATTTTATGGCATTGTACGTTTGTGAAAATTGGGGAAAAGGTTACAGGGCTTTATCCAAGCACCAACTGACCTCTTTCCATTTAATGGCCTGACCGGTCATACCCGAATTTGAGTCTCTGTGTAAATGGAAACATCTGGTCTATGTTTCTCAAATATCTAGCGAAAATGGACCTCATTCTAATTTTATCAAAATTTTCCGGTCAGATAGGTCCGAAGCCCAAACGTTTTGTGTTCCATTCAACAGTTTGGCCGTTCTGAACGGTCTGGCCGTGTTAATGGAAAGCGCCCTATGTTACACTGCCTCAGATCCAGCTTGGCCCACAAAAACAAAATTTGAATCAAGTATACGCACTAAAAAAATTATCCGACAATGAAAACATAAACTTAAAGATGCCCAGCTTTATTTGTATGGCCAGGTAACTTGCCCAATCGGGCAAGCAAGATAAAATGTTTACTTGCCCGTCATGATATTCACTTGCCCCGGCTGAGTGTTAAGTTACAACTCTGCCTCTGTCGTATATTTTGTGTCTTGTGGCCACCATGCTTAGATGGCATGCATGTTTGGATTTCTAATAAAAATTTCGATCAAATCAGCACAAAATGAAATGGGATGATTGAAGAATATCAAATATTACAAATAGAAAGTAAATTTTTTTTAACTAAAATCTAAAATTTACACAACCTTGAGCTGGGAGAGTGAAAAAGCTACAGAAAAAATACGCTTGAATACTATACTACATTGATGCATGGCGTCTTTGGTATTGCGCAATGTTTATATAAGATTACATCATTCACAAACCATGACGCAGTCAATCGGAGCAACGTGGTGGCAGCATAGTCTAAGATGCTGAAATAGCAAAAGCTTTCAGGGACTTTGCCCCTTTGCTACATTCGTGCGTCACAAAAACTGAATATTCTTTTCTAAAATGGGGGTCAGTAAAAGTCTTTGGATAAAGCCCTGGGTCACGCGAGGGGAAAGTACAAAGTTTGTAACATTTGAAAAAAAAAAACAACTGTAGAATACTAACAATAGAATACTAACACAGATAGTATTTCAAGATAAATACGAGGTATTTTGTCATTTAATCAAAGACAACAAATAAAATGAATAAACAGCATCGACAATAGCCCGCGTGCAGGCCCAAGGGAACTGATAGTGGGCCTGCAAGCAAAGCCCGGTATTTTGTACTTTCCGCGTTCGCCCACGAACGCGGCACTCTGATTGGCTGTTTGCTGTTGGATTCTATACTTAGGTCAGTGATTCATCACAAAGGCTCTCGATAAGCTTAAAATTCGAAAATTGATCACATTTTTCGATTATAAATGGTACAAGAACAGACTGTTTATTGTTTACTTGAAGGAAGAGATATTTTTGCCGTTATGCAATGGGGATTGCTTGTCGTGAGGTGTTGGAATAGCAACATTACGACTGGGGTAAACTATAGTAACCTTTACTTGAGTTTCATTAATTTCAAACAGACTTGATACGTTATATGTTCCTCAAGAAAATTATCTTTTGGTGGTTGATGTTGACATGCAGTTGCATGTAAGCATATTCGAAACACTTTGCGATTTACAAGGCTTCGCTGAGAGAGCGAAACAGAAGACGGTATTAAATTGCCGTTTGAAACGAAACGATCTGGACTCTGAACGCTCTCTTCTTTACTTTTGTAGAGTTCTTTACCAAATGAAATAACTGAAATAAATTTCGTACTTTCCGCAGCCAACAAGAATTGCACACACGATCTGATGAGACAATTTATTTATAACAATGGCGACAGCGAAGCACACATTATAAATGCTAATGTGGTCGCACGACTTCCCTCACGATTTGAAGTTTGAGACTGGTTTTCTGTTGAAATTCGTCCTAATTTTCCTGTTCCGATTTTAGTTGAAAATGAGCACTTGCAAATTTGGCAATTACTGACTGCGTTGCTTGCTTTTTTGGAGTTAAAACGCAGCCATTTACACATTGTTTATGTTCTGAATAAGCAGAGAAAACCCCGCAACATTTTAATGCGAGTTTGTTTGTTAATATTTGGGTGCTGTCATTGGTTCTTTTTTGACAATTGACGCGCGAATGGGGCGTGTTATGAAAAGGGGCGTTTTACAAAATACCGGGCCTTGCTTGCAGGCCCACTATCAGTTCTCTTGGGCCTGCACGCGGGCTACATCGACAAGTACGTTTTCAGTTCGCTTCATCTCATATATATATGTCTCTTTTTATCTAAAAAAGCAGAAATTTTCTGGCAAAATTTATAAATATGTGGCTGGTTTAGTTGTAATTTTTATTTAGATGATGTCAGATTCCTCTTGGACATCTGCAAATAAAATTGTCAGCTCTTCATATAGTCAAAACACAACTATTCTTGATTGATTTAATAGTTAAACACGTTGTAAAATTAACCTTGAAATTTCGACTTTCGCTAACAAAAACGTATTCAGATTTGAGAAAGTTCTTTAACCACAGCAGTTGCTCCTTTTCTCTATTTTAGGTTTATTTTTCTTCGTTTTGAATAGTTTGAACGTCTTTTACACTTTTTGCCGTTTGAAACTCGGCTTTCGTAGGGCAATAAAAATTGCGTATTGCCCGTGGGCATGCAATAGGGGAAAATCCTGCCTCGTCACCAGCCAATCAAATTGCGCGATTCATCGAAACAAATACTTGCCATATAAACGAATTCCCGATTAAGATTAAACTTCTCGACAAAATGTGGAAAATCTTGATCGGCAATATGAAACTGACCAAATCTTGTGCGAAAACCTCCTCAACTATGGAGCTATGTAAGTCGGTTCTAAACCTCAAACTTGGGATAGATGTAATATATATATATATATGTGACAGAATCAACAGGAAAGTGATCAAAAGGATTCGGAGTCCTTCACAGAGGCGCGCCTCCAAATTACAACAGTAGCACGCAATATGCAGTAGCACACATACGCAAACAAAACAGTAGCATGCATACAAACAAATCTAAATTATTGCTATTGTTAAAATGATTGTTAAAATCAGCAGCTACAAGTCCAGGATATGAGCCTACGAGTATATCCGTACCAGTATTTGCCATGCTCCACATAATGGTTCAACCCTCCAAAATGAACTTACTTTGAATTTCTTTAGCTGGCCAAGTCCTGGCTCACCAAGATACTATAAAGCACGGAGGGACATGCCGAAAACGTGGAGCTGTTAATGGATTTAGAATTGTAAATATATATTAATATTTTGTTTGAATAACCCAAATAATAAAATGTTATTAAAGGAATAGATCCATGAGATGAAAAATTCCGACCTTGTCCACACTAGAACGAAAGATTCCGGTTTCAGAACTGCTGTAAACCTAAATAGTATTTTTGTACCGAAATATTTTTGTAACTCGTTTTCGCTGTAGTACATCAATACGTCGTCTATTTCACGCCTTTAAACTCTATCGGCTCGTCTATTTACTCTCGGAAGATCATAAATATGGAATCCAGGTAATCTGTACGCCAATACACCGTTTACCTTTATCCACTGGATAGATGAAATTTTACTGGTGGATAACGCTAAACGGACTTCGAACAACGCAAAGTATCAAGCGTTTAAATTCTTAATTATCATTTCCTTCTTAAAGAATGAGTCTCACGGTAATGCTTTGCGCGCATGGTCGCAGCTTGTTCCGTCATTTTAGAGTGCCCGGAAAATGGCGAGTTTCGTATATTAGGAGTTGTGTGACTAAATCCGCGAGCATAAATTTTTGGGGGGATCACTTTCTTTGGGAGCTTGCATGGTAACCGCACCTGTTATGATGCAATATAGGAAGCCTGTATGGCTGGGAATAGATTGCGGTCGAATACTTTGACGCGACGTGTATATTCTATACTCATTCACGTATCCGCTGCGGCTTTGACGCATTATTCATCGCGTCTTTCCAAAAGCTTTGTACCCATAAATAAAATGTGATAAAAAGAGAACACGATACAAATTTTTTATAAAGTAGATCAAAATATACCATAAATATCGAGATATTGAATTTTGTTTTGAATATATGCTAGTATAAAGGTTATAAGTTCGCCGTGCGTATTCGAAATATTATAGACAAATTATTTGCAGTTCATTTAGCTGATAGAAATATTCACACTCAAATGATTCAATTAGGTAAGATTAACTATGAATTTATTTTAAAAGATTCCCTGTTTGTATTATATTGTGCACTACTAATACTGTGAGTGTATGTCACAGATAATACTGTGTGATGAGATAATACTGTGAGAGTGTATGTCTCTCTGATATGTATGATGTATGATAATACTGTGAGAGTGTATCTCTCACAGATAATACTGTGAGAGTGTATGTCACAGCTGGCCTCTGTAGCTCAGTTGGTTAGAGCGCTGCACCGGAATCGCAGGGCCGTAGGTTCAATTCCTACCAGAGGACCTTGTGCTGCATTTTTCGCAGTCGTTCCTGGTCAGGTCTTAAAATGTATATATATATATATATATATATATATATATATATATATATATATATATATATATATATATATATATATATATATACACTGTAAATCTCGCGGTGTTGCGGCAACACCAAAAAGGTGTAACATTACACTAATTAGGTGTAACGCGGAATTAAACACCGTTCGAGTGTAACATTACCCTTCCACAGTGTAACTTTACACTATTTTAGTGTCTCGGTAACACTTACTAGGTGTAAAGTAGAAAATATTCTATTTACACCTAATTCGGTGTAGATTTACATTAGAACGGTGTAACATTACCTCTTTCCCTGTTAATTTACACATTGCGATAGTGTAAATATACACCTTTTCGGTGTAAAGTATACCAACACTTGCGAAGTGTAAATTTACACTTTTCCTGGTGTATCATTACACCTAGAACGCGTTAAAATACACGGAGCTGAGGTGAAGTGGAAACTAATGTATTCTCTATTATTGCAGTGTAAATTTACCCTTAACAAGTGTAAATTTACCCAATTCTTGTGTATGGGATAACACCATGATAGTGTAAATATACACCGGAGCACAGGCGGCCCAATCTCGCAAGGGTCAGTATAGACTTTATACAGTATAAATTTATATTATATTAATTGTATATTATAGTAAAAATATGTCATAAAATATAAATTTTAAAATGAAATTGACTTGCCTATTTGATAGTGTGTGTTCTCCTTGTATTCCTCCTTTGTTGGACTAATATTTTTCGAGACCTTGTACTCGATGTTACTAGTATACATGAAACATGATAAAGGCTAACCATTCCCGATCGTCGATACGACCGCACGGCATTTCGAACCGAAAATTTTCACACTCAAATCGCTTTATTCTCCAAAAAAATTCGCCAGCATGTACAACAAATGCCGTTCTTCGAAAATACAGAGGTATTTCGGCGAGATGTACAAGTTTTGGACCATATTTTAACAATGGAAATCAAAACCCATTTTATATTGAACTTGCCCAGGCCGAAAATTACTACGGCGAACGTCTGCGCAACCAGGCCTCCTTTACCGTTGGATTTACAGGGGGGGAGGATGCCACTAATGTATTCACGATAATATTTCGAATTAAAGTATCATATTCTACCATGCTTAGCCTTTCCAACAAAGAGCCGCTGTATATTACTTCTTCCTTAAATTTCTTCAATCTCCGTCGTTTAGTTTTCGTTTCTTCGACAACATCTCGAGTTTTATACAGTATCCGATCGAAGGAGTTTTTATTTTGAATATCAAATTTCAAATAATGTAAACAGTCGCTACGCGGCCGCGATTGGCTGGCTGTTATCGGAAATATCTGCTTCCCCCCTGTAAATCCAACGGTAAAGGAGGCCTGGTTGCGCAGACGTTCGCCGTAGTAATTTTCGGTCCGGGTAAGTTCAATATAAAATGGGTTTTGATTTCCATTGTTAAAATATGGTCCAAAACTTGTACATCTCGCCGAAGTACTTCCGTATTTTCGAAGAACGGCATTTGTTGTACATGCTGGCGAATTTTTTTGGAGAATAAAGCGATTTGAGTGTGAGAATTTTCGATTCGAAGTGCCGTGCCGTCGTATCGACGATCGGGAATAGTTAGCCTTTATCATGTTTCATGTATACTAGTAACATGGAGTACAAAGTCTCGGAAAATATTAGTCCAACAAAGGAGGAATAAAAGGAGAACACACACTAGCAAATAGGCAAGTAAATTTCATTTTAAAATTTATATTTTACGACATATTTTTACTATAATATACAATTAATATAATATAATATAATATAAATTTATACTGTATAAAGCTTCTATGGTATAAAATCTATAAAATCTATACTGACCCTTGCGAGATTGGGCCGCCTGTGCACTGGATCTCTGAACCTGCAGCCTCAGAGGTGACAGGCAAGTGCGCTAACCACTTGGCCACCGAAGCCCCAATTAAAAAGCCCCAAGTATTATAGTAAACTCAACCAAACATGAATATTAATACTCCCGCAGGTGAAAAGGTATTAAATTTCTCAGGAGATAAACATATCAACATTAATCAGTTTTGCAGGACATGTAATACATTCTTGGTTGAGTTTAATAGAATATTTTAATACAGGCTATAATTAGCTTACAGTAATGTTTATTTCCCAAGCCAGTTTGGCATATTTTTACAAATGGGCAATCACATGTGAAATTCAAATGCTGAACCTAATCAAGTGTGGAAGTGGGATTCGCAATGGACAGTGACCCTGGGCTGTACACAGCACAGGGGAGGGGGCGGCAGGAGGGGGAAACTGCCCTCCTAAAGAAAACTATATTTACAATTTTTAGAATGTCATTATTAATTATTCTTTGGATATTTGGAACTTTTTTCAGCATAATTATAAGCCTTACTGCCCCCTGGTGATACGGCCCTGATGTGACCAGAGGCTCTCCGTTCTTGCATCTTGTTTCTTTCGCCTCGCAAAGAGCCTCTGGAACCAGAGTACACTTAAAGTAACACACACACACAGAGCAAATAATATAATGCTTTTAAGGCAGTGAATTGGTAGGGAAATCTTTCAATAATATCCTCTGATTATGGTAAACTATGTACCAATACCAGACAATATAAATCCCTGGCTGCTCAAATCCCAAAGTATGGGGCAAAGCAGGGTCACTGAGACAAAACCAGATATTTACACACAGATATTTACAGATAGTGACAGTGCTGAGAAGTGAAAACTGCCTACTTCTGGGTTGGGGGAGGTAGTAATTAATTACATTGACTGGTATTGTACACTAAATAGTTATGGGGTGCCATGGCTGCCAGTTCTGTTGTCTTTAAAAGAGTTAAAGGACTGCTAATTCTAAACTGCAGTGATTCAAAACATTCAAACATGTTCTAGAGATTATGAGTAATATTTTAACTTTGATACACACTCATATTTTGGAACAATTTCCAAGGACGTACTGACTATAAATGTATCAAGATCTGCAAATATAAAATATA
>CACRXK020014375.1:0-13149 GCA_902702795.2 Paramuricea clavata
AACCTACAAATGTTAATAATGTATACCAGTTGCTCAGCGCATTATCTAGCAACAAAGCAACTGGCATTGACAAAATATCGTGTAAAATTATTAAAATAGCTGCACCTGCCATTGCAGATTCACTTACATATATTTTTAATCAAGCTATTACTTTATCCTCCTTTCCTGATGACTGGAAAATGGCAAGATTAATACCTCTCTACAAAAATGGCCATCGAAATATTCCTGGCAATTATAGACCATTTCAATTCTACCAACTATAAGCAAAATAATGGAGCGAATTTTATACAATCAACTTTATGATTATTTAACTGAATTTAGACTACTCAGTAATAATCAATTTGGTTTCCGAAAATCTCATTCTACAGCAACAGCTCTTTTAGATTGTACAAACGAGTGGTATGTGAATATAGATAAGAAAATGTTTAACCTCGTAGTTTTTATAGACCTAAAAAAAAGCATTTGATACTGTCAACCATGACATTTTACTGAAAAAGCTGGAATTTTATGGAATAACAGGTCAAGCCCATGACTTATTAAAATCATATCTTTCAAACCGACACCAAAAGTGTCAAATAGACAATTTTATTTCATCAGAACATTTGATTAAATGTGGTGTACGACAAGGTTCTATTTTGGGGCCATTACTGTTCTTGTTGTATATCAACGACTTACCCGAGTGTCTAAAAAATACAAGACCTCGGTTATTCGCTGATGACACAAACATCACAGCCACTAGTCACACCATAGCTGATATTGAGACTGCAGCAAATTCTGATCTGGAAAACCTCAAAAACTGGTTAATAGCCAATCAACTTAGCTTGAATGTAGCTAAAACTGAATTTATGTTGATTGGGTCTCCACAAATGATAAGGAATGCCTCTAATGCTCAACCAAATATCCTAATTGAAAACAAACAAATCCAACAAGTAAACAAAGCCAAAACTCTAGGAATAATTATTGATCAGCATTTATCTTGGAAACCCAATACTGAAAATATTTGCAAAAAAATAACATCAGGAATCTCAGCTCTACGTCGTGTCAAACCATTTATTGCTGAAAGAGATACGCTCACCTCCATATACAATGCCATCGTACGTCCCTACTTCGACTATTGTTCAGAAGTTTGGGATGTATTGGGTGAAATACAATCAAAACGACTACAAAAGCTCCAAAACAGAGCTGCCCGAATAATTTCAAATGTGAGCAATGATGTAGATCACTCTATTGCTTTGTGTGCCTTGGGCTGGGAGCCACTTGATATTATGAGGAAAAAGGCAAAAGCAAAAATGATGTACAAAACTCTAAATAAAACAGGCCCTGAATCTCTCACAAACCTCTTTCGTTATAAAAATGAGATAACAGATTATAATCTTCGAAATATTTCATCTGGTCTTTGTCTACCACAGCCACGCACCAATAGCATGAAAAATAGTTTCATGTATGATGGTGCTAAACTATGGAACTCTATCCCAAATGAAATCAGGGAAAGTCAATCCCTGTCAAGCTTTCAAAAGAAAATTGCTGCTCATATTTTCTAAGACTACTTGTTCTACTACTTGTAAATAATTATTCTACCATTCCTACTATCTAGCTAATTTGTACTTGTTACTATACCTCATATTTATAAATAACTATATTTATGTAATATTTCGCTTAAACTACTGTAATTTTTCTTATGCATGACACGCCCCCTATGGAAATCAGCTTCGGTTGATAGGGTTAGCGTGGGTAAATAAAGTTTTTCTATATATCTTCTATCTAACAACTAATGGACTGACCCAAGGAGTGGCATCTGATACTTTTTCAATAATTCCATCACTTTCTAACGTGTCGAGCGCATCTGAGACCTTTTGCCGCATGTGGAAAGGAATACGACGGGGGGTTTGTGCTACTGGAGGGACAGTATCATCAATTAACAATTTAACTTCAAAATTTTTAAGACTGCCAATTCCGTTGAACAGATGGGCATACTCTTTCATCAGTTGTTCATGGGTGGCATGTTCCGGTTTCACATTGTTAACATTCAGCATGATTATTCCCAAAGCAGATGCCGTTTGATAGCTTAGCAAGCAACGAAAATTTCCTTTGATAACATGAACGTGCGTGGTTGTTGCACCAGTCAAACATTCTAGAGTTGCACGAAATTGTCCCATAACAGGTAGCTGGTTTGTAGCTCCATATGCAAAAGTTGAAGCGCTATGGGTCTCTGTTTCTGCAAGGTGTTGAAAGCAAGTTCATCGATGATGTCGATGGAAGCACCAGTGTCGATAACCATGTTGATAGGGGTGGTGTTGACCGAGATTTGAACCTGTGGAGTTGTTTTGTCTCTACCTGTCGGTTTCAGAATAAAAATAAATTCATCCTCGGTACTGCTTTCACTGCTGGAGGGTTTGCCATAAATCTTGTGAACTTTGTTTTTGTGGTATTTTTTTGAAGGCCTTCGATTCTCTTGTTGACCGACGCGAGCCTTGCGAGCACTACGACAGACTTTCGCAAAATGATTTGATTTTCCACAATTCAGACAAGATTTTCCTTTCGCGGGACAAATATTGTTGTGATGGGGCCAGGGCCCCCCCACAATTCCGACACTTTTATGAGGTGTAAAAGTCTTGGCGGTGAAACGATGTATGTTGTTTATCACGATGATTGTTATGTTTCGTTGTAGGATGGACAGCTTCAACTACTTCGTCAGAAATATGTGTTGAGTCAACTGCGTTTTCAATGCCGGTTGCCTGCGATTCACTGAGTTGAAAAGCTCTGCCTTTTGCGAGAATCTTGGCTAGCGTAACTTCCGAGTCAAGCAGGGCGTAGCGTCGTAGAAGTTTCGATAAACAGTTTTGAATTATGGCCCATTTTACTTCCTTGTCGATATTTTCGAAGTCACAGGTTGCCGCCAGCTTCCTAAGACGAGTTGAAAACTGATCGATTGTTTCATGTGGTTGTTGTTTGGCTTCACGAAACTTAAAAATTTCATAATCTACATGTTTTTTAGGTGAAAACTACCTATCGAGGGCAGCGATAGCGGAATCATAGTCGTCGTCTTCGCAGATGTCAACAATGGTATCAAAAATATCCTGAGTCTCTTGGCCAGCGTGGTACAACAAGAGAGCCCGCTTTTGTTTCTTTTCAGTCACATTCAGAGCAACAAGATATGTTTCAAATCGTCGTTTCCACGTTTTCCAGCGCTGACTGAGAGAGTTTGGATTGGACATAGGAACAAATGGCCCATTGGAGCTACATTGATTCGGCCAGTCGCCATGACTGTATTCGTAAACTAGAGATTTCAAAATCGTTTGTATTGATAAACGATAGCTGGTTTTTTTGTTTGTTTGTTTACCTCGTCGCCAATGTAATGTTCGTGGTTTTGTATCAATATCAAGCACTTTTAAGTATAACAATAGATATCAAACAACTTGTACAAACAGCATAGGACGTATCCAATTACTTCTCGGTTCCCTAGCCTCGTGCTTCTAAAATACTTAACTAACTTTCTAGTCAAGTGTGTGCAAGTCTCAATAATGTCAACATTGCACAACCTTGCTACAAGTCTGACAATATCAACAAGCTTGTTACAAGCTGTTTAATCAACTTGTACAATATTGTTATATCATGACTGTATCAGACTTGATGGAACAACCTTGCTACAAGTCTGATAATATCAACAAGCTTCTTACAAGCTGTTTAAACAACTTATACAATATTGTTATATCATGACTGTATGAGACTTGTTGGAACAACCTTGCTACAAGTCTGATAATATCAACAAGCTTGTTACAAGCTGTTTAAATTACTTGTACAATACTGTTATATCATGAATGTATTAGACTTCTTGGAACAATCTTGCTACAAGTCTGATAATATCAACAAGCTTGTTACAAACTGCTTAATCAACTTGTACAATATTGTTATATCATGACTGTATGAGACTTGTTGGAACAACCTTGCTACAAGTCTGATAATATCAACAAGCTTGTTACAAGCTGTTAACAACTTGTACAATATTGTTATATCATGACTGTATCGGACTTGTTGGAACAACCTTGCTACAAGTCTGTTAATATCAACACGCTTGTTACAAGCTATTTAAACAACTTCTACAATATTGTTATATCATGACTGCATCAGACTTGTTGGAACAACCTTGCTACAAGTCTGATAATATCAACAAGCTTGTTACAAGCTGTTAACAACTTGAATACAATATTGTTATATCATGACTGTATCAGACTTGTTAGAACAACCTTGCTACAAGTCTGATAATATCAACAAGCTTGTTACAAGCTGTTTAATCAACTTGTACAATATTGTTTTATCATGACTGTATCGGACTTGTTAGAACAACCTTGCTACAAGTCTGATAATAGCAACAAGCTTGTTACAAGTTGTTTAACAACTTGTACAATATTGTTATATCATGACTGTATCAGACTTGTTAGAACAACCTTGCTACAAGTCTGATAATATCAACAAGCTTGTTACAAGCTGTTAACAACTTGAATACAATATTGTTATATCATGACTGTATCAGACTTGTTGGAACAACCTTGCTACAAGTCTGATAATATCAATAAGCTTGTTACAAGCTGTTAACAACTTGAATACAATATTGTTATATCATGACTGTATCAGACTTGTTGGAACAACCTTGCTACAAGTCTGATAATATCAACAAGCTTGTTACAAGCTGTTAACAACTTGAATACAATATTGTTATATCATGACTGTATCAGACTTGTTAGAACAACCTTGCTACAAGTCTGATAATATCAACAAGCTTGTTACAAGCTGTTAACTACTTGAATACAATATTGTTATATCATGATTGTTTCAGACTTGTTAGAACAACCTTGCTACAAGTCTGATAATATCAACAAGCTTGTTACAAGCTGTTAACAACTTGAATACAATATTCTTACATCATGACTGTATCAGACTTGTTAGAACAACCTTGCTACAAGTCTGATAATATCAACAAGCTTGTTGCAAGCTGTTAACAACTTGAATACAATAATGTAATATCATGACTGTATCAGGCTTGTTAGAACAACCTTGCTACAAGTCTGATAATATCAACAAGCTTGTTACAAGCTGTTAACAACTTGAATACAATTTTGTTATATCATGACTGTATCAGATTTGTTACAACAACCTTGCTACAAGTCTGATAATATCAACAAGCTTGTTGCAAGCTGTTAACAACTTGAATACAATATTGTTATATCATGACTGTATCAGATTTGTTACAACAACCTTGCTGCAAGTCTGATAATATCAACGAGCTTGTTGCAAGCTGTTAACAACTTGAATACAATATTGTTATATCATGACTGTATCAGACTTGTTAGAACAACCTTGCTACAAGTCTGATAATATCAACAAGCTTGTTCCAAGTTGTTAACAACTTGAATACAATATTGTTATATCATGACTGTATCAGACTTGTTAGAACAACCTTGCTACAAGTCTGATAATATCAACAAGCTTGTTACAAGCTGTTAACAACTTGAATACAATTTTGTTATATCATGACTGTATGAGATTTGTTAGAACAACCTTGCTACAAGTCTGATAATACCAACAAGCTTGTTGCAAGCTGTTAACAACTTGAATGCAATAATGTTATATCATGACTGTATCAGACTTGTTAGAACAACCTTGCTACAAGTCTGATAATATCAACAAAATGGTTACAAGCTGTTAACAACTTGAATACAATATTGTTATATCATGACTGTATCAGATTTGTTACAACAACCTTGCTACAAGTCTGATAATATCAACAAGCTTGTTAGAAGCTGTTAACAACTTGAATACAATTTTGTTATATCATGACTGTATCAGACTTGTTAGAACAACCTTGCTACAAGTCTGATAATATCAACAAGCTTGTTACAAGCTGTTAACAACTTGAATACAATATTGTTATATCATGACGGTATCAGACTTGTTAGAACAGCCTTGCTACAAGTCTGATAATATCAACAAGCTTCTTACAAGCTGTTAACAACTTGAATACAATTTTGTTATATCATGACTGTATCAGACTTGTTAGAACAACCTTGCTACAAGTCTGATAATATCAACAAACTTGTTACAAGCTGTTAACAACTTGAATACAATATTGTTATATCATGACTGTATCAAACTTGTTAGAACAACCTTGCTACAGGTCTGATAATATCAACAAGCTTGTTACAAGCTGTTAACAACTTGAATACAATATTGTTATATCATGACTGTATCAGACTTGTTAGAACAACCTTGCTACAAGTCTGATAATATCAACAAGCTTGTTGCAAGCTGTTTAAACAACTTGTACAATATTGTTATTTATTATATAAGTTATATAAACATAAGTGTTATATAGAGTTTTTGGCCACTGAGAAAAATCGTATTTAAACACACGTAAAAAATCGTATTTAAACACACTCGTGTTGAACATGATATCTCACGAGTGAGCGCGCGAACGAGTGAGATATCATGTTCAACACTCGAAATAAATCTGGTATTTCCGCGCACCCATGTATTATTCTCTATAATTATCATGACTGTATCAGACTTGTTGGAACAACCTTGCTACAAGTCTGATAATATCAACAAGCTTGTTACAAGCTGTTAACAACTTGAATACAATTTTGTTATATCATGACTGTATCAGACTTGTTAGAACAACCTTGCTACAAGTCTGATAATATCAACAAGCTTGTTACAAGCTGTTAACAACTTGAATACAATATTGTTATATCATGACGGTATCAGACTTGTTTGAACAGCCTTGCTACAAGTCTGATAATATCAACAAGCTTGTTACAAGTTGTTAACAACTTGAATACAATATTGTTATATCATGACTGTATCAGACTTGTTAGAACAACCTTGCTACAAGTCTGATAATATCAACAAGCTTGTTACAAGCTGTTAATCAACTTGTACAATATTGTTATATCATGACTGCATCGAACCTGTTAGAACAACTTGCTGCAAGTCTGATGATATCAACAAGCTTGTTGCAAGCTGTTTAAACAACTTGTACAATGTTGTTATATCATGACTGTATCGGACTTGTTGGATCAACCTTGCTACAAGTCTGGTAATGTCGTCAAGCTTGTTTAAACAACTGGGAACAAGTTGTCGCTAGCTTGGGAACAGATTTGTAATAACTTGTTTGCAGACCTGTAACAATTAAACTTGTGGGTTTTTCGTGTATAGTTTAATTTTCTTGCTGCTATAATGGTAACATTTCTGAAATTGACCACAAAATGCTGACCTGCACTGGTCACAAAAACAGATTTTGACCTAGCTAAAAATCAAGTTGACCGGAGACCTGATAAAGTCGTGATATAACAATAATGTACAAGGTTGACGACATGAGGTTGTAACAATATTGTTATATCATGACTGTATCGGACTTGCTGGAACAACCTTGCAACAAAGCTGATAATATCAACACGCTTGTTACAAGTTGTTAACAACTTGCAAGAAGCTTAATGGCATTATCAGACTTGTTACAAGGTTGGCGATATGAGGTTGTAACAATATTGTTATATCATGACTGTATCGGACTTGTTGGAACAACCTTGCAACAAGTCTGATAAGATCAACAAGATTGTTATAAGCTGTTAACGACTTGTAAGAAGCTTGGTAGCATTATCAGACTTGTTACAAGGTTGTTTTAAGAAGTCTGATACAGTCATGATATAACAAGAATTTTACAAGATTGAGGACACAAGGTTGTAACAATATTGTTGTGTGATGACTGTATGGGACTTGTTGGAACAACCTTGCAACAAGTGCGATAATATCAACAAGGTTGTTACAAGTTGTTAACTGCATGCTTGTTCCAAACGTGTTGACAACTTGGGACAAGCAGTGCGAACACAACTTGTTGACGGCTTGTTGGCAGACTTGCTACAAGATATGAGACTTTCTACAAGATATCTCTGTTTATTTTATTCTTGAGGGAAGATGACATAATAGGAATAGAAAGCAAACTTACCCCAAAGAAAAGTACTCCAACATAAGTCATATTGATATCAATATAATTTTCATTCAACCATGTCAAAGATACCCATGACTTTTCACTCGGATACCTGACCAAGGCATTCGAAAAGTTACATGAACTGTAGTGTGTCCCAGCTGAATGGATGAACAAGATTGGATCTTCTTGACGAGTGCTTGGAACCAGCTGATAGGGACGGAAGGAATAGGAACACGCCAGATTATCTGCAATATACGAAGACATAATATTTAGCTATAGCTTGTATTTTGTAATCTAGCGATATATTTAAATAAGTTGTACTGTCTTGCGTGTATTATGTACTGTTTAATAAAGGAGCAGGAGTGTTTTATTAGGTTTAAAGCCAAGAGCGCGCAGCGCGAGTGGCTTTAGACCTAATAAAACACGACCAGCGAGTTTATTAAACGGCTTCAAACACGACTACAAATTCAATAGATTTACTGCCTTATTAGTATTCTTTATATAAAAAATACTAATGAGGACACGACTACAATAGATACTGTCTTATTAGTATTCTTTATGTAAAGAATACTAATTCGGAGTGTTTTGT
This sequence comes from Paramuricea clavata, assembly GCA_902702795.2. Taxonomy (NCBI): domain Eukaryota; kingdom Metazoa; phylum Cnidaria; class Anthozoa; order Malacalcyonacea; family Plexauridae; genus Paramuricea; species Paramuricea clavata. The sequence goes on from CACRXK020014375.1 coordinate 8,571, forward strand.
CAGGTTTAAAGCCACTGCACGTGACATATTATGGTTGACATGATTTGCCAATATGAATAAGCTTATGAATTATTAATTAGTGTTTGAAATAGAGAGTAATACATGGGTGCGTGGAAATACCAGATTTATTTCGAGTGTGGAACGTGATATCTCAAGAGTGAGATATCATGTTCAACACGTGAAATAAATCTGGTATTTCCGCGCACCCATGTATTTTTCTGTTTATTATATAAAGGAGAGTCTTTGAAAAGCGATAATTTTTACAGAAAAGCGATATAATTGAAAAGCGATAGTTTTCAGATGTGAAATTATCATAAATCTCACATGTGAGATTATCAATTTTATCAGTGCTCGAAATCTCTATTAAAGCACTGTACTTTACATAATAAAAAAGGTTTTGTATATGGAAATTGATGAGTGCGAATTTTATACATTTATTAGAGCCATTGACTCGGACTCGAGTCGCAATTTTTTGCGACTCGAGTCGAATGCGAAAAATGACTCGACTCGAGTCAACAGCCCCAAATGACTCGATTCGGACTCGACTTGTCCGGATTTCTGCCGTAAATGACTCGAGTAAACTCAGCTACAACTTGTTCAGGATAAATTCATCAAAAATATTGTAGTTGAATAGGTTGGGAAGAGTCCTAAAAGCTAGGGGTTGAAGAAATAAAAAGTAATTCTCGATGCAGATACAGGCATGTTTCTGCCTCGGTAGAGAAATGTTTTTAAACTGGCATTTTTGTTCACTTTTTTGTTCACCATGCCATTTGTGTTGCCATTTGTATTTTGCATTTGTATTTAAAATTTATTGAGACACGGTAACCATTCAGCAACTACATGAAACTACAGCTGATTTTCAATGAGCCGTGCTATTTCTCGTGGGATTATTGACTCGAGTGAAGCCATTGACTCGACTCGAGTGAAGCCATTGACACAGGCATGCAGATCATAGTGAAATAACTCGACTCCACCTTTGAGTGGCTCGTTACAACAGGAGCAGTTGTGAAAACCCATGTATAGTTTGGATACAAACCAGGACAGCTTATAAAAGATAATTATAAATTCATACATACATGGATCAATTGAGTCCACCAATGGCGCTACTGACATACATCCATCCACCATACCATGACCTAGATAGCCATATTTTACATCGAGCTTTGGATTCACGTAATCTGGCGTGTTATTCCGACACATACACGATCCATCAGGCTGGCACAACGCATTTCTTCGCGTACATACATGCCTGTCGGCTTCGCAACTGAACTCATCAACTCGAAAACTATCCAGAACATCTCTCGTCACGGATAATGGCTGTTTCACTGATTTCACAGCCAGGAACAACAGACACAAAACTCCACATTTCACGACAAACTTTGCCATAAATGTTAGCCCTCTATCTGTATCGTATAATCCTTCGAAATTGTGAGAAAATGGTCAGAAAATTAGACCAAAAAACTTCAAAAATTCACTGTAACTTTTGGCAATCGATACCAACTTTGTTTGATATAAAAAGCTCTTCATTTGCATAAAAAAATTCGCTCTTTTCAATTGTAACAGCAGGAAAGGTATTGACTATTGAAAAGATTGGACAAATTGGTCGATTTGAAATTTTAAAAATATTCACGGTTTTACAAAGCGAATAATAGTTAGACTATTGCTTGACAAACCTAAAATTACAATTAGTTGCTAAAATTAATCAGTCAGTTGATAATTTTAATTTAATTGAGTGGTAATGCGATACCAAATTATTGGCGAGCCTAATTATAGTGCGTAATTGTCATATAGCAAATTAGCGATTATCGCCGATGGAATTTGCTTTGATATGGTACCCAAATTACTAAGCAACCCCTAAAAATGTCATAAAGTTGAATAATGTTGACGAAAGACATATAGTTGATAAATTTTAAGAAGGAAATATGTATTTAAAGTCATATTTCACAACAACATTTTATCGCATGTAGAAACCATAGCTCGGCTCATGCTGTGTCGAAGACAATATGTAATATCTAAGACACGCGCGACCGTGGGAATAGACGAATCTAATAGGCGGACAATTATACACGATATGCATCACTGAAGTGAACTTTAAATCTGAAACTAGTGGTCGCAACTGGCTCGTACTCAGGCCACTATGTGTAGAAGCACGTATAAAATCTCCAAGTTGACATGATTTAAAAGCTGGTTTGTCAGACTCGTGCGCATATGACGAGTTTACATGAAGTATTGTAGTGGCGAGAGAAGGGCGAAGGATCTGATGGGAAGAGTGCACCCTTCCCAACAGCCCCTTCGCGCATCGCCCGCCTGCCTACCTGCCTGAATACTTCATGTATTATAATTATTTAAAGCGCCTGGGTATGAGGCAGCTCGGTTTACAGTATCAAAACCTCTGTGATCACAGTAGGAATTTTGCATTGGTAAATTCTAAGTTTTGAAGGATTTGTAAGAAATGTTTAAGGAAACTGACTCAGTGTTAAACCGATGAATGGACCTTTCCCCTTTTAAGTGAGATTTTGATCTAGACAAGTCTGGATATAAATTTCATCACAGCAGAAAGGGCATCGCAAGATTAGTAATATTCCGGAAGTTTCGTTGCAAAATGTTGTAAAATACGGATAATATAGCCCTGCTAAGTTTGCCGTTTTTCAGTCATTTTGCATTACAAACGGGAAATTGGTAATCAGATGATCAAACTGATTATCAATTTGCCGTTTGTAATACAAAATGACTGAAAAACGGCAAACTTCGCAAGGCTATATTATCCGCATTTTACAACATTTTGCAACAAAACTTCGGAATATTACTAATTTTGCGATACTCTTTCAAGCTGTGATGAAATTTTTGTCCAAACTAGTCTAGATCAAAATTTCACTTAAAGGGGAAAGGTCTATTAGTTCCCTCAAAAATTTCTTACAGAAAGATGCGTTCACACTGCTTGTTCCCAGTTGTTGACAAGTCTGGAACAAGTTGTTATCATCTTGTCACGAGGTTGACGAGGCCAACAGACTCGCAACAAGTTGTTCCAACAAGTCTGATATCGTCTGCACGTAACAAGTTGTTAACAAGTTGATGACAAGAAGCTCGTAGCAACTTGTTACGAACAGCCTGTATTAGCCTTGTTGGAACAACTTGCAGCAAATATGTCGCCGTCATAAACCTTGTAACAAGGTGATAACGACTTGTTCCAGACTTGTCACAACAACTGGGAACAAGCAGTGCGAACACATCCTGATATCGGCTTCACAACAACCTTGTTACAATTTGTTTACAGATCTGTAACAACTTGCGCGATTTTACGTGTGTACCAGGGGCGGCGGAACAGGGGGGGCTAGGGGGGCTAAAGCCCCCCCAGAAGAAAAAGTGGGGGGGCTTAGCCCCCCCAGAAAATTTGAGTTTTTGGAGAAAAAAATTGATAATTAGGGAAAAATTTAGGTTATTTTTTGAAAATTTAGGTATAAGGGGACAAATTTGCAATATTTTGTTTAAAAAAAGTGTATTTCCGAAAAAATTTTTTTGATATAAGTCCGAAAAAATTTTTTTCGTCCCTTTTTTTGTATATTGTACCCCTAAAGCGGTACACTGACCGAAATTTTTTTTGCGACGGGGGGGGGGGGAGGTCGCCGAAAAAATTTAGCCCCCCCAGAACGAAATCTGTTCCGCCGCCGCTGGCGTGTACACACGTAAAAACGGACAAGTTGTTCCAGGTCTGCAAACAAGTTGTTACAAATCTGTTCACAAGCTGTCAACAAGTTGTGTTCGCACTGCTTGTTCCCAGTTGTTGTAACAAGTTTGGAACAAGCTGATAACAACTTGTAACAAGCTTGATGGCATTATCAGATTTGTTACAAGGTTAATGTTCTAACAAGTTCTGATACAGTCATGATATAAACAAGAATATTGTACCTCAGAATGAGCTTGTCCAATCAGAGAACTAAATTTGTACCACATGACCATGGTATTTTTCAGCGAATACTATGACCTAGGCAATTTGAACCCTGGGTGTTTTACCCGGGGCCATGGTATTCGACTTCGAAATACCACGCTTGAGCGGGAAATTCGACTTTTTTAAATGTAAAGTTATCAAAAGTTGTGTTTTGAAATTAAAAGTTAATTGAATGGTATTTGTTTTCTACTTATTTTTGAAAGGTTCGGTATAATATACCATTTATAGACCTTTCACTCGGGGTATTCCACAAAAAATTACCCTGCGGGATGAAATATTCCTCGGGCTTCGCCCTCGTCCTTCGCCCCCTTCATCCCTCAGGGTAATTTTTTTTTTATCCCTCAGGGTAGCCTTCGCCCCCTTCATCCCTCAGGGTATTTTTTTGTGGAATACCCCTCGTTTCAGGTCTATAACTGATAAATATTACAAGGTTGACAACACAAGGTTGTAACAATATTGTTATATCATGACTGTGTCGGACAGTCAGGGCCGCCAAGAGGGGGGGTGGGGGGGGGGGCAGGGGTGCAAATTGCCCTGGGCCCCGAGGTGCTGGGGGCCCCTGAATTTTTTTTTGTTGGGCCCCAGTCTTTTTTGTGTGTTAAATAAGCTTGTTACAAGCTGTTAACAACTTGA
>CACRXK020014376.1:1181-13146 GCA_902702795.2 Paramuricea clavata
TTCTGGAAGCGATCATTACTATGTGTAATCGTTGGAATAATAATATAGAAATTGACAGTTGAGTTGAGTTGAGATTATTTCATAGAACAATATATAAAGCGGGTAGGGATAAAACGCTGAAACTGAATCGCGGAAACGGAAACTGAAAGCGGAAACTGAAATGGGGATAAAACGCTGAAATGGGGATAAAACGCTGAAATGGGGATAAAACGCTGAAATGGGGATAAAACGCTGAAATGGGGATAAAACGCTGAAATGGGGATAAAACGCTGAAATGGGGATAAAACGCTGAAATGGGGATAAAACGCAGAAATGGGGATAAAACGCAGAAATGGGGATAAAACGCTGAAATGGGGGTAAAACGCTGAAATGGGGATAAAACGCTGAAATGGGGATAAAACGCTGAAATGGGGATAAAACGCTGAAATGGGGATAAAACGCTGAAATGGGGATAAAACGCTGAAATGGGAGTAAAATACTGAAATGGGGATAAAACGCTGAAATGGGGGTAAAACGCTGAAATGGGGGTAAAACGCTGAAATGGGCAAATTTAATCGAATTCGTTGTTTGCTAGACCATTGCGAACACATGTAATTTGCCTATAAAACTGAATAAATATAAGAAAGAAGTTCCCGGTAAAATGACAACCACAAATTTTCGAAGAACGAATTTTATCTGACAGTTTATCTTTTATTAATAATGTAATCTACAATTCTCTCCATATAACTTCGAACTCAACTTTTTGTGACAGCATACTATCTTGACACTGCCATATGGCTGGTATTTTGGGTGTAAAACCGGTGTCACAGGAATTTCCCGGGAATTGTCAGGACACGTGTCTAAATCGGAAAAAACGTTTTTCCTCTCCTGCATTACTGTATACACGCGTAAAAATCATGAACTTGTAGTTGCAATGTTGTTAAAAACAGGTCGCAACAATATTGTGCTACACCTATTGTTCACGAATGTTAACAATATTGTTCAGCATTATATAATACCTTATTGAATTCTGATCGTTTATTTGGCTGTTTATGGTCACGTGATATTGAATAGAAAATTCCATTTCCCAAGAGTGCAATGGAATACGTTCCATTGCACTCTTTGCGACTGCAATTGTACTATACGTTTTATTCCATTGCACTCTTTGTGTTTTCGATAAATCGCATCCGTCAAAATGCCTCTCATACGAATCTATCAGTCTATTTTGGTATTATATAAATATATATATTATATATTCGGTGAAAGATGGAATGTTCCATTCAACTCGGCTGTCGCCTCGCTGAATGGAACATTCCATCTTTCACCTCATGAAAACATTCTTACCATTGCACGTATAAACATTCATAATTTGTATATTGTTGCACCCCATTCAAGATGAATAATATTGTTCAATGTTGTTAACTGTAAAAAAAAGGTCCGCATAACATTCTTGCAACCTATTGTATGTTGCACCCCATTCAAGAAGAAGAATATTGTTCAATGTTGTTAACTGTAAAAAATAGGTCAGCATAACATTAATGCAACCTATTGTACAGGCAGTACAGTACAGTGCAGTACAGGCAATACAGCAGGCTCAGCGTTTTTGGCTGTGTAGAACCCTCACTTCTCTATGACAGGAAACAACGCCCAAAGATGGAAATGGGAGAATTGTAGATTACATTATTAATAAAAGATAAACTGTCAGATAAAATTCGTTCTTCGCCGAAAATTTGTGGTTGTCATTTTACCGGGAACTTCTTTCTTATCAGTATTTATTCAGTTTTATAGGCAAGACTTAACCCATTCCCATGATCCAACGCGAGCGACTGGGAACGAGTCAGCAAATTACATGTGTTCGCAATGGTCTAGCAAACAACGAATTCGATTAAATTTGCCCATTTCAGCGTTTTACCCCCGTTTCAGCGTTTTATCCCCGTTTCAGCGTTTTACCCCCGTTTCAGCGTTTTACCCCCATTTCAGCGTTTTATCCCCATTTCAGCGTTTTATCCCCATTTCAGCGTTTTATCCCCATTTCAGTTTCCGCTTTTATCCCTACCCATATAAAGCTTGACTATTGTCTGACAGTTGAATTGACATTATTTTATAGAACAATATACAGCTAATTCAAAAAAGGTTGTCCTTTGCAATCCTTAAACTGTAAACCTTAAACCCTAAGCGCGCAAAGCATAATGGGAGCACGATTGAAGCAGTTTAGAAAGCATATATGGAGCCCATTTCTTAGAGACAAGGTAATTAAACTATCTCCTTGCGAAAACATTTCACTCACAAACAGCTGCAATATTCAACTACTAAGCTTGAAATCAGTGCTCCCACACGCTTAAAGGTTAAGGTTTAGAGGTTAAGGATTGCAAAGAAGAACCTTTTTTGAATTAGCTGTATAATGCTTGAGTTGACTATTGAGTATTACCCTATATCTATTTTGTTCTTCTGCCCTATATCTATTCTGTGCTATTGCCTAGTGATCCATTAAAATTTTATTTTTGTGACAATTGTTCATACAAAACCAATTGAGAAACTTTTTTATGCGATGATGTTTTTCTCTTTTATACACTGGCAATTATTTTGGAGCCCCTAGTTCTCTATCGATAATTAATGGACGGTACCTTAGGTGCACGCATATAATGCGTGTGTTGTTTTGTGTCTTTTGTATCATGTATGTCAATCCATTGGAGAATTCTCCCCCCCCCCCCTACACGCTACAGTCAATAGTACTTTTACGTTTTACTTCAAGTATTTTTAAGGATACTTTGTACTTAAGTACGTTTTTCCTCTAGTACTTTTTACTCTTACTCAAGTCGTTTTATTGTCAATTACTTCTACTTTTACTCGAGTACAAATTCAAAGTAATTTAGGCACCACTGATTTTTAATGAATCAATAACAGTAGGGGTTTTTCCTGATAGTTTTAAAATCTCTAAAGTTATTCCAGTTTATAAAGATGGCTAGACCAATTTCTATACTTTCTCCTTTTACAAAAGTATTTGAACGATTGGTTTATAACCAACTGACATCATTTTTTGAGAGAATGCTATTCTTTATCAGTATCAATTTGGATTCAGAAAGGACCATTCTACAGAACAGGCAATATTGGAACTAAGTGATCAATTAAAACTAACAATGATAACCAAAATATAACTTGTGACATTTATCTTGACCTATCAAAAGCTTTTGACACCATAAACCACAGCTTACTTCTACAGAAGCTATACAGATATGGAATTCGTGGTATACACCTCTTGTTTGGTTATTTTTTTAATTAACCAGTTATTTAAACAATAGTCATAGAATGCAGTATGTTGAGATTGACTTGTGCCGTTAGGGTAGTACTTATAAAACTAGGTTAACTAAGATAAGAACTAAACAAAATAAGTGTGTGCGATGCATATTTTTTGCAATAATTATTATAACCCAGTAGAACTTTTGACTCTAGATAACATTTTGATAAATTTAGAGTTGCAGCATTTGCTCATAAAATATTAATCCAACAAACTGATATTCCGGAAATATTTTCTCGTTATCTTGAAAGTGTATCAAGTGTTCATTCTTACAATACCAGGTATTCCAAAAATAAAAATTTGGTACGACATAAAGTAAAAACAAATTATGGTATGCAAACATTCAAATTCTCTGTGTCAAAAATTTGGGATTGAAGAGATTCCTCTAAATATTAAGAATTTAGCCTACTCATATTTTAAAAATCAATATAAAAGGATATTACTCAAATCACAAGTTTGATTCATAGTATTTTTATATAATTAATACGCATGACATATTCATTGATCAATATAAAGTTTACAACGGTTGCTAGCCACCGTTGTATGTAAACTTTATATTGATATTTTCAATATACTCTAGCTGCCGTGCCGCGTTGTAAATTGTTCGTGTGACTCTGTAATGTTGTGCATGTTTCTAATTTATGTAACTTGTAATTGGTATAAATAAATGCTGTTGCTGTTGTTGTTGTTGTTGTTGTTGTTGTTGTGGTTGTTGTTGTGGTTGTTGTTGTTGTTGTTGTTGTTGTTGTTGTTGTTGTTGTTGTTGTTGTTGTTGTTGTTGTTGTTGTTGTTGTTGTTGTTGTTGTTGTTGTTGTTGTTGTTGTTGTTGTTGTTGTTGTTGTTGTTGTTGTTGTTGTTGCAGTATAAAACTGCATCTTTTAACTGGATTTATTAGTATGCTACTGCAATATTTCGGAAGTTTGATGATCGAGTATGCGTTGTGCGTTCTTAAACGTAAAGTTAGAAAAGATAATCGATTGATCGTAACTCGTTCTGAAATACTGCATGTATGAAATTCATTTACCAGTTTTGATAGCTCTGTTTGAATGAAGTCTGTTGTTTACTGACATTTTATGCATTTTTAGACATTTATTTATTGAACGAACAATTGAATAAAGAAATAAATTAAATCCCCAAAACTGGAGATTTAATTTATGCAGGAACAAGCCATCGCGCCAAAATTCACAAATCTCTTATGGTAAGGTCTGTGAGTTTCATTGATTTGAGTTTGCGTACGTAGGTCACAGTGGTGTAGTGGAGGGGCCCAGGGGGCTGAGCTCCCTAGTTAAAATTTCATGTTGATTTGACGTTTTGTTGATTTTATATACATAATGCAGCTTCTATTAAAGAGCTTCCCCGAAGATATTTCAAAATATATGTTACCGTTTATAAATATTAGGCTGGTGGCAATATGGAAAATTTAGACCAGGAATCAAAGTCGCATTCCCAGCAAGAAGAATTCCCAGAGTCGCATTCCCCGCAAGAGAAATTGCTTAGTGGAAGGAAAGTTCACCACGTCCTAATTTTTCATGGCAATTTTCTTTTTCGCTAACCAATCATACCATGCACTAAATGTAGTTTTCACTTGAAGGTACTCCACCGGCTTTACATCTTCAAAAAATAGTACAGAAACCTCGAATTCCATACCCTTTTGAGACGCTCAGAATATTTTATATTACTAACGGCAACTGTTTTAGATAAGAATAATGTTAAATGTTTGTCCCACAATTACTAGAACAAACCCTAACAAAATTTAGAATTTCCAAAATATCATATTGTAACACCCCCCTGCCAATTCAGGACACTTTAGAGAGCCCCTTTTGTTAACATTCCAGGAAAACACCACTGGCGTAGGGCACTGAGCATACCCGTTCGCGGCATAGGGGTAGCCGGGCTCTGCGCCTGTGGAGCCAGAACATCACGATGTGCAAAATGCTATTTAAAGGTTTCTTACAGCAGTTTCACCACCTCACGCAAAAACGTTTAGAGTAATAGTTGGTTTTGACATTTACGCGCGGTCACTAATTTAATATTAGAAATTTTAAACTGAACAAAGCCCGTTCCCAGGACTTCACGGCTGCCTGCGCTGAATCGTATTACAGATCGTATTTGACGGGCTTTGAAATTGAATTAGGGACCGCACATAACCATAACATATACGCTTTCTCGTGCACTACTTAAACATCCTTGTGTTCCTACGTGAGATCTGTGGATTCGTTCCAGAATATTTGGCCCCGATGACAGTGTGGTTGTAACTGTGGTGGGTACTTCCCTCGTTGCGACCATCTAGTTTTGTTTCTCAACGTTTGCATAGCTGGATCCTCTTGTGTGCCTTTCTAAATTTTGTTTAGGTGGTATTTCATGCCAGGTACAGTATGTAGGTCTACTGACAGCTTGATCTAGATAGATAGAACGTTTAATTGAATCAATATTTACAGTCTTGTGAACTGAATTACTATTGAATTTACAAAAGTGAAAATATATTTATATATATATATATATATATATATATATATATATATATATATATATATATATATATATATATATATATATATATATATATATATATATATATATATATATATACATATTGGCACGCGCAATTACCACGGTATTGCTTTTCCACGGTATTGCTTACATGTTTGTTCCATTTCAAATCATTGGTAACTATCATGCCCAGAACTTTTGCGGATTTTACAATTTCAAATGGCGTCCCGTTTATGTTTAGGGATTCCTCAGTAAATGGTTGCGTGGTAAAGTTTATCCTCAGCTCTTTACATTTACCAGGGTTCAGTTGAAATTTGTTGTCATTCGACCATTTATTTACTTCGTCTACTTTATCTGGCAGGGAACTAACACCATCTTTTGGAATAACTTCGGAAACCGAAGTATCGTCTGCAAATTTCCACAGGTTACGTTAGTCGGAGATTTTGTAATACATAGGTCATTTATTATTGCTAGGAATAGCCAGGGACCGATTTTCGTTCCCTGTGGAATACCGGCAGGAACTTGTAAAAAATTTGAATGCACAGAGTTTATTTTAACTCTCTGAGTTCGACCACGAAGAAAGTCAGCTATCCAATTTATAACCGTTGGCTTTATTTCATAATTCGATAGTTTTGCAACAAGTAGATTGTGGTCGACTAGGTCGAAGGCTTTGCGATAATCAAGTAGAGCGACTCTTACTGTAGAGCCCGTCCCATCAAGTGCATCTAGCCAGGTACGTATCATTGAAATAAGCGCAAGAGTCGTATTTGATCCTGGGATAAAGCCAAATTGCATTGGGTCCATCTTTCTTAGTAGTTTAGATTTTAATTCATACTCGATGATGAGGTTTTCTACAATTTTTGACAATGTTGAAGTTAAGGATATTATTGGGCTCAAGTCCTTGTTAAAATCAGTAATGTTTTTGGCTTTAGGAACAGGTGGCACATCTGCTATTTTCCATATACCCTCGGCACCTTGCATTCACGGAAGAATGCATTAAGTATATCCGTAATTGCAGGTGCCAGAATGTCAGAAAAGCTCTTTAGAACCCAATTGGGGAGTTCATCAGGACCGCTAGCTTTGGAAACACTGATTGCACGTAGTAGCCGCTCCACTGTTGTTTCTGAGACGCTAATTGGTTCATCATTGTCAGTCGATAGGTTAAAATCTTCAGGCAGCGGGGGGAAATCTTTCATGACACTGATAAAGGCCTCGTTAATCCTATTTCCTAAACCTTCATCACTGTCCTCAACGTCAAATCTAATTATGGATCTGAGGTCTGGCCGTGTTGATTGCTGACCACTGAGCTGTTTTACCTCTCGCCACCAGTCTTTAGGTTTCGAATCCAGAAGGTTGCCAACTTTTTTCTTATAGTATACTTTACGACAACGTTTTCTTTCCCGATTTACTTTGTTTCGCTGCAATTTAAACATGAAATTGTTACCTAAGGCAAATGCTTTTTGTCTTTGTAAAATAAGGCGTTTCAAATGGCTATAGTCATCCACGGACGATCATTTGAGCTGACTTTAATTGATCTTTCTGGCATTATGGTATTTAAACCATAATTTATTATTTCTGTAAATGTTGTTAGTTTGCCATCAGAAGATCGCAGAGATGACAATATATTTTCCCACGGGATATTTAAAAGGAAACGGCCAAGGCTTGCAGCATTGCTTGGTCTTTTATCCCGTACTTTTATAGGTTCGTTTTTTGGGGTCGTAAATTGACACGTTTCGTGGGAATCATAGTGATCGTGACATGGTCAGATAAGCCAAACGGTGGACCACTTTCTGCTGGATTATAAAAGTTTTCAAGATTGGTAAAAATCTGATCAAGAGTACATATCACATATCTTTGAGCACATAAGCACATATCTTTGTTGTGGGAAGAGTGCGAGCGACTGAAATATCAAACTCCCAACATCCCAAATCTCGTGGGCATGCATCACAGCCACTGTATCTCTCTTCATGAACAAATGTCGTAAACAATTTTTTTGTTCATCCTTAAATGAGAAAACGGGGCCTTTAAACTCTTTTAAGAAATGCAAAACACTCAAGAAACACGTGTCAAATGCATCCGCGATATTTGTTCGCAATCAAGCTATATATCAATGAACGATGATTTTAGCATAAATTAGCATATTTTTCAGTTTGAACCAATCAGATTTCTCGTTCTCTGAGAGAACGAGCAAAAACGGCAAAACATGGGGTTTCGTGCAGGCTCTTCTTTCCCTGAGAGCCACTACGCAGGCTATTGGTTTCAAGTAATTTATATTTTCTTCTGTCAAATTTAAATAAGTAGAATTCTTAGCACAAAGTGAAAGCCAAATAGTTGTTATAGTCTGTTATATCTTTACGCATGCACTTTCCTTATTGTGAATATTTCACCGTAATTTCTTTGAAAACAATTGGACTGGTATTAACTCTTAATATTATATTATTTGAATTGTAACTAGGGACCTTAAACAAAACCCTTATGGTTTCTAGAAGGTTCTTAGCCCTACTATTGTAAATATTTTTTACACGAAACTGGTTTATACATGGTGTAAAATAGCGTAGGCCACTATGCAAGCTATTTTACACCATGTATAAACCAGTTTCATGACCGGTCCCTTATGGAGAGCTTGTATTATACGGTCGTTTTCAAGTGAAGATGATTTATTTTTTATTTTTTTTTATTATTCTGTATATTAAACCTCATTTATTATAAAAGTTTTGTTAGTGCATGATTACAAATCATTCGTTTGTTTACATACTGGAATACGCTTGGCAATTACTATTAATTTTGAAACAATTGTCCTTCATTAAGATTCAACTAGTAAGCTGAATTTGAAATTTCAGAACAAGAGGTCATTCTTTATGAAATTGATCTAGTGACTTGCAAGAATGAAGCAATTCTATAGTTTATGCAGATATGACAGGTTAAGTCTGTGTAGTGGTTCTAGAACAGCACATGAAAGAAAACTTGCTGTTGTAGAAGAGAAACTGCTTCTTAAACACGCCTTTAAAATCATAATCAGTCTCAACAGACAGAATATTCGTTTCTCTGTAGAAAAGTGTAAGAAGGAAGCCATCATGACCGGGCTGGATAATTGAAGCAATTAAATGAAATGCCAAGGAGAATAATATTCTGTAATACAATAAATGAGATTGGGGGTGTAGTGACTGATTATTTGACGCTAAAGCTTGGTAAGGCAGCATATAGTCCAAAACAGCCCTAGGTGCAAGGAAACTGTTTGGTAGGCATATACCACTCGATCGCGAACTCGTGGGAACGGATTAAAAAGCGTGTACTGGATTCACTAAAGGTTGCCTCTTGTAAAATAAGAGTTGTTGTTGCATCATCAGCCCTCAGTATGGAAGTAAACTTTCCCAGTATAAAATATATCATAAACTTTGGACCAGCAAGAAGTATTCTTGAACAGCACCAAGAAATTGGTAGACCTGGCAGAGATGGACTACAAAGCCATGTCAGAATTACTTATCGCCCTGTCATACACTTCTGGGGTACAGTACTTTAACACTTTTAAATCCTCATCCAGGTTTAGAGTCGTACCCAAATGCATATCATCATTGCTACGGTTTAACATCTTTCCCTCTATTTCCCTTATAAAATGCAAAGTAGAATTGTTCTCTTCTATCTCCTTTTTCCATTTTTTAGGCTGCATTAGCCTGCGAACAGGCTCTCAAGCTGAATTGAGAGCCTGCATCGATGAGTAATGAATTTGAATATCCGCGTCGCAAATCGTGGCGCGAAATTCTCATTGGTCAGATGCTATAATTTATATGTTTCCGCTGAGCTCTATATATGTCAACTGCTGAAGTACTATGCATAAAAAACACATTAAATGGTCAAATTTGATTTTGGCCATCTTATCTCAAAGCACGAAATGTTCTGATTTGAGAAAACAGTATTTAAAACATTTGAACTTTTGCTTGAATATTTCATATTTCGAAAAACAGTATAAACTGTACGGTTTAAATTTAGTTTGCACGGTCTAAATTTAGTTTGCACGAAAGTTGTAAACAACACCATATAAGGATAGACATTCCATATTTGGAAAAACGAACGTTACGGGGCAGATATTCAAATTGATTAGTCATCGATGCAGGCTCTCAATTCAGCTTGAGAGCCTGTTCGCGGGCTAAGGCTGCATAGTCAAAGTTTTCACCCATTTTCTCGTGTATATTTAGGACGCTATCAGAAGACATGCAACTTCCCAGACGATTCAAACATTGTACAATTAGTCAATTCCACTGTGAAATAAAACTGTGTAAATTCTATAGGCAACTGCTGACATCGTGGGGTTAACAACCCTTGCAATATATACCTGATGCAGCCAGAGCAATTGCATTAGTTGTCGCAATTTCATTGCAACTTGAAGATGCGTTGCAAGCGCCTGTGACTATAGCATTATATATGGGACATTCCATTGACACTTCCTTGCAGAGGACCCCGTTCGAGTCGAGTATATATGGTTTTGTAAACTTTATACAATTATCAAAATTACTGTAATCTACTGCTGACTATATTGTTGTACTCCAGTGGAAAAAACAAGTACTGGCGAGTAGCAATTTCACTTCTGGGTCAAAGTTACTCTTTACAACAACATGTTATGAAGGATATGCGATAACTACTTTTAATTGAGAATTCTTACTTGTGTCTAAATCGTCGTTATACAGTTTCGATAAAAGTGTGTCTTCATTTGATTTCTGTCTGTTAGTCGCGTCTAGCTCTTTCACGAGCGTGTTCGTTTTCATCGATGACAAAAAGACTTTTTCCTGATGATTTTGTATTCGAAGAGGATTGCCGTGAATGCTTGCGAACAGGACTTGCTCTCTCTGGAGTGACGGCATCAGACACCCTTCTCTTTCCTGCATCGCTCGAAACTTTAGCCTGCACATCATGGTTGACCGCTGTCGAAACTAATTTGTGCTGGCTGCTAATTTGTGCTGGCTGCAAGCTACTTGTGAGGACGATGGAGACTGCTCCGAAATCAGCAATCACCTCCGCAAAACTTTCCTTCCTTTGACTAAGTTTGTACGATTTAAGTACGATTTGAAAGATAATTGTGTTTCGTACGTTAAACGTAACGACTTCTTACACACACGACAATATTCGTTTTGCACGTTTCCTTTGGAAATTTATGTTTTCTTTAGCCGACATCCATACATTAATATATCATTTCATTTTGACAAGTAGTAAATTTGCAAACGTAAGCACTGAGGAATCTATATTATTTCATTTTGACAAGCAAATTTGCAAACGTAAACAATCTTCGTGATTGGCCAATTTTCACATCTGTTGAAAGTGGGCGTAGCCCGCAGGCTTTGTGGGCGGGAATGGAAAAATAGTAGATCTCGTGCAGGCTCTCCTTTCTTTCCCCTTTTTCTTTTCCCTTCTGTTCCGTCTCCTTCCCTCTCCTCCCCTGAAAGCCGCTACGTAAGCTAGGTGAAAAAATCGTCTTCTACACAGAAATTGTCTATGTTCCTACAGCTTTCAGGAATAGCTCTTTTTATTCATCTTAGAAAGCAACAGGTAATTTGGTAATAAGATCTATATAATAACTACAGTGAAATACGCAATTTGATTGGTCAATACCCGTGCAGAATCAGACAATCCTGCACAGAAATGTTTAAAAGGCCTTCGCGCGAGCTTTTCAAAATGCCGCATAACAAAAACATTTTAACGTGTGAAGTTAACACAATAGTAAAAGAGAAACAAGTCAACAAAAACAGGGAACAAAGGTTTGCACTGACTACTGAAAATAAAGTTGACGAGTTGGTCTCAAATGCCCAAGCACAAAGCACAAAAACTAAGTCAGTTTTAATTCGCTGTGAGGTAAACGATAGTTTATTTAACATTTTCAATTCACAAAAAAATAGTAAAACAATTTCATGAAAAAATACATATCTGTAACATTATTCACAAATTGTCGTACCGTCGAAAATCTTTAGACCAATTCCATGTCAAGTACAACAACTCTCACCTCGCAATACTCCATTCAGATCGAGTATCTTCCAAACTTCGGATCTCTGTTCAGCGGTTGTTCCATCGGAAATGTCAATGTTAATTTCAAAAGCAGCACTGAACTGGAACTGTTATTTTATTATATCATATTTACATGTAAAGCATCGCTGTATATTTCGTGGTTGCTTTGATTTTTTGAAGCAGTTTAAGAACCCTCGGGGGGGGGGGGGG
>CACRXK020014377.1:0-13145 GCA_902702795.2 Paramuricea clavata
GGAAATCTTAAGAACCGAACGAAGTTTGAATCTTTGTTTCAAACCACTTTATATGTTGGATCAATCTGATTTGAAAGTTTGTTACCTCAATGCAAGATCTCTGCATAAACACATTGAAGATGTTCGAAAAGACATTAATTACTCGTCTATGGATATTGTGATATTTACTGAAACAAGGTTTAACTCCTCAGACACTGACAATATATACACCATTGATGGCTACAGGTTGTTCAGAAATGATGTTTCCCAAGGTACGGGTCCAGGACGTCCATACGGTGGAACAGCTGTTTATAGTCGAGTCCCTTTAAAAGAAGGATACCCTTATACTCACAACGTCAATGAAATCGAGTTTACAATTATTAAAACAGAAAGTAATCCGCATCTAAGTATAATTGGAGTATATCGCTCACCCAGTATTGCTATATCACGTCTACTGTCTTCACTACGTAGCGTACTTGATGAAGATTCTTCTGCACAAAACATTATAATTGGAGATTTCAATGTCAACTGGATGGTAGAATCTGATCGACAGTCACTCTACAATTTGATGGTTGTACAAAATCATTACAGGCAACTGATAACAGGCTTTACAACCGACAACAGAACGTTAATTGATCATTTATACACAAATTTAATTGAAGAGGAAATTGAAGCTGGTATTCTAGAAACTTACTTTAGTGATCATAAAGCAATATGGGCCTCCGTTAGGACATAGGAATAATAATTATATACCGTTCAATTAAGGTATCGCAAAGATAGCAAGCCATTGTGCCACTGCGAATGTTATTAAGGCAAGCCATTGCGCCACTCCCAGTGTTATTAAGACAAGCCGCAGTCCACTGCCAATGTTATTAAGACAAGCCGCTGTGCCACTCCCAATGTTATAAAAATAAGTCCTTGTGTGGACGTTGGCTACATTTAGGTAAGTTTTCTTTTTCTCTTTTCCCCTCTCTCTTTTCCCCTCTCTCGTTTCCCCTCTCTCTTTCCTGTATTTATGTGTTTAATTGTTTTTTTTCTTTTTTAGATATCTTTATACATTAACATGGTCACATTAACGATAACTTCATTTAACAAAAGTACTCAAAATAGAACAATTTTGGTATGTTGCTACGTCTTATTAACATCTAGTCATGTCGCGGCAAAAGCTCGGACTGTATGGCTTATGAAATCCATGTTACATTATACATAATTGCATCCACTAATACCGTTGCATTAATATTTACAGATATCAAAAGTATACAATAATATGCCTTTCATTTGCTGGCTGACAACATTGGTGGATAATTATATTGAATGATGTATCATCTTATGTCAATGAATATTCCAAAATGAAACAATTCAATTCAGCTACCAAAGTTAAAACGTCTACAGTTGCGTCGTTATGTATTCTGAAAATTCAATGTGGAAGACTTGAAAATTAAGAAAGATGCACAGTACTTGAAGATACGACTCGTTGGATATTTGTTGTACGGTACATTTCACCTGGCTCTGACACCAAAACATTTTAAAGCGAAAAGCTACTCAACGAAGTCGCACGTACAGTACAAAGTCTCAAAGGAAAGTTAACGCGGCAAGGAAGACTTGGTAATTAAGAAAGATGCACAGTACTTGAACAAATACTTTGTTGTACGGTACATTGCACCTGTTCGAATACTCATAATCGAGGCAACAACGTGCGTGAGTACCTGTTATATAAACAATGGACTTGATATGCATCATAATCAACATCTTCAAACTTACACTGGGTAGAACATGTACTGTAATACGCAATAACACGTGTTCTATTGTCATAGAAAAGAGTGACTCGTCTTTTAGTTTTCACTAGCTGAATGTTCGTTATGAATGAACGTCTGAACGTCTTTTATATATTGAAATATTGACTGTAACCCTTACTCTAATTTCAGTTTTGCCTATACAGTAGCCATCGTCCAAAATAAATCTTATTTAATATTGTACAATCTTTGTTTATTATTATTATTATCAAACGTTATCTATCGTTGCATTAGTTTAATAATGAAGTAAGCTTTCTATAGATGTCTCGTGTTAGAAAGTCGTATCTCTGCGCAACCCCCCCCCCCCCAAATGGTTTTTAAGATTAGTTATAAGCGCGCATCATAAAGCCCGTTTTCCACTCACGTATTTCGCCGCCGCTGGCGAAAAATTTTGATAAAGAAATCATTTTTTTGGCATTCATTCGCCGCTGAAGAAATTTGTTCTCCTGCTACAGTTGCTTAAAATTTTCAACTTCTGTTTGACCTTTCGTTGACGGCGCGAAAGAACAACAAATTAACTTTTTCGGTGGCGAAATTTTTCGCCAGCGGCGGCGAAATACGTGAGTGGAAAACGGGCTTAAGGTTTTATTGGCATGCAACATGTACGCACTGCGTACCTATTTTTTGATAATTTAGAAAGAAATCGTCGCTGAAAATCCATTTTTGCAGTTAACTCCCTATTAACTTATAACTCTATATAAAATCCTCCATTTTTACTTGCTGGAAAGATGGCGGCCGAGATGCGCGAGGCGACATGCGCGGCGCCATTTACATCAAAGGTTCCGACTTGAGTGGCACTTCTATTCATTTCTTATTCTATGCTAATATAATAAATAACACATTTTTATAGTATTTTTGGCTATTTTTGTCAGCGGACTAATGTTTATCTAGTGTTGCACTTCATGTAACCACAGACTTTACACTCCCCCTCCAAAGACTCTCGTAGGGAGACTTTTACTTAAAGTCCTTAAACTGTCCTAGAAATGTACTTAGATTTCATGCAATTGATTGTTCTCGAAGTAAACTTACAACTTGTTCTTCTAACATACATAACTTTCGAATGTCACGTTGATATGTTCCTGCGGCTGTTCGTACTGAAACTCTTCGAACTACACCATCTTCGTCGGGATAAACTTCTTGTATCAAACCTTTTGGCCATTTACCGCGTGTTGTGTCTTTACCAGTGACAAGAACAAGATCTCCAACTCGGAAATTGGGTCTGCTTTTCAACCACTTCTGACTTTCTTGGAGTTGGGACAAATACTCTTTAATCCAACGGTTATAGAATTGATTAGCAAGATGATGAATTTGTTTCCATCTTGCTTGATATCGATCGAGATTTCTCTCATCCTCTGGAGATACGCAAGGATTTCTTCGCATTAGTAAGATATCATTTGGAGTTAGTGCCTTCAAATCTTCTGCTTCACGTGGAACAGGCGTAATCGGACGATCATTCATGATCTTCTCTACTTCAGTTATAAATGTTGTCAGGGTTTCCCCGTTCACTAACTGCTCTCCGATCATTGCATGTAATATTCGTCGTATAGAGCGAATTAGACGTTCCCATACGCCACCATAATGGCTAGCGGCTGGTGGATTGAACTTCCACTCAATTTCCTTCTCTTGTAGATTGTATCTTATTTGCTCTTGATTCCAAATTTTCATCGCCTTTAAAATATCTAATTCAGCTCCTCGGAAGTTCGTTCCATTGTCGCTGTAAATGACCGACGGTGGTCCCCTTCTTGCTACAAAACGTAATACTGCGTTGATAAAACTCTCCGTAGACA
Source organism: Paramuricea clavata (assembly GCA_902702795.2). Taxonomy (NCBI): domain Eukaryota; kingdom Metazoa; phylum Cnidaria; class Anthozoa; order Malacalcyonacea; family Plexauridae; genus Paramuricea; species Paramuricea clavata. Next base: position 3,560 of record CACRXK020014377.1, read on the forward strand.
GATCATTTGCAATTTCAATATGGACAGCTCTGTATCGAAGGCAGGTAAAAATACATCCATAACGCTTGTTCAAACTTGAAGTTGCTTTCGCTGATCTGGTTGATTTCCCACGTGTGACATGAAATGGGCCGAAGTAATCGACACCGACGGCAGAGAAGGGAAAGGCAACCCGATCGCTATCCTCCGATACTCTTACAGGTGGAAGAGGAGCCATAATCTGTTCGCCATATCTTGCACTCTGTCGCTTGCATTCGTGACAATTGCGTAGGACTCTTCTGACTGATGCAACGCCCTTCAAGATCCAAAACTTTTGCCTAGTCTCAGCGAGAGTTTGATGAGTTCCAACGTGCCCATATAGGATATGATAATGGAGTATAATCTTTTGGGTAACGTGGTGTTCACCAGGCATGATCATCGGATGTTTAGCGTCGAATACCAAATCTGAGTGTTTTAATCTTCCTCCAACTCGTAAAATGCGATCCTGGACGAACGGTTTCAACTTCGAGAGCCTATTTCCTTTCTTAGATCCCGAAGAGGACTCGATATCAAAGATTTCCTCTGAGAAAGCATGTCTTTGGACATGTTTCACGATCATCTCCTTCGCTCCTGTCTGAGCCGAGAGTGTTACGTGATTCGGATATTCCGTTTCAGTTGATCCAGACTCGCGTTTTCTCCCGAGCGATCTAAATTTGTTACAAATTGTAAGTAACCAAGCAACTATTCGAAACATTCTTCTCCAGGTAGAATATCGTTTTAATAAGGATACCCAGAATTCATCTTGAACTGCTGTCGTATTCACCGCAATTTCTTCTTCTCTCACTCCGAAATCAGATCCGGTAAGTTCCATTGAGATTTCTTCGGGTTGAGCTGGCCATTCGCCCTTGTCTGCCCATAAGAAGGCTGGACCTTGACGCCAGATTTTTAACTTTAGTTCTTCCGTAGATCTGATTCCTCGAGAAGCGTAATCAGCAGGATTTTCTTCAGATTTCACGTAATTCCACTGCGACGGTCTTGATCCCTCTCGGATGATTGCTACTCTATTCGCAACGAACTTCACGAATCATCTTTTCTCGTTTCGAATATATCTTAAAACAAGATATGAATCCGTCCAGAAATACGTCTCGTCTATACGTAGCCTTCCAGACAATTCCTTCTTGATAAGCTCGTTCATGTTAACGGCTAAAGTGGCTGCAGTTAACTCAAGCTTTGGTATGGTGATTCCAGCTCTTAGTGGCTTAACTCTAGATTTGCTCATCACGAAACCACAGTGAACTCGTCCCAGATCATTAACGAAACGTATGTACGAAACCATACCATACCCATGATTCTCGGAAGCGTCAGCGAAATGGTGGATCTCGATCCTAACAATGTTGCCAAATTGAGAAGGTTTGAAGGAACGCGGGATTCCATAATCATCCATCGCAGCTAACGACGCTCTCCACTCCTGCCATCTCAGGGCTAAATCAGCTGGAAGCTCATCGTCCCACGAATATTTCAACTTGCAAAGCTCCTGATTGATTTCTTTGCCAGGTAGTATCAATGGACTGGAAAATCAAGTGGATCGTAGATGGAAGCTACCGAAGAGAGGACTCCCTTTCTATTTTGAGGATACTGTTTTGTACTAAGAATCATTTTGAACTTGTCTTCCTCAATATCCCAATGAGATCCCAGTGCTTTCTCCATTGGTAATCTATCGAAGTCCATATCTAAATCTTTCACAGACGGGGAACGTTGATCTTCCGGAAAGGCTGAAACTACCTCTCGACTGTTCGAAATCCACTTGGTCAATTGGAAGCCACCTCTATGCAGAAGATTCTGTAACTGTTTAGAACACGTAATAGCACGAAGAACATCCGGGAATGACTTCAGCAGATCATCTACATAAAAATCTCGCCAAACAGCATCGACCACTTCCCATGGGAAATCGCGCTTGTTGTCCTCTGCTGTCCTCCTCATTGCATATCCAGCGACACTCGGCGAGGATTTAGCTCCGAATATATGCACGAGCATTTGGTATGTTCTCGGCTGAACGTTGATATTCCCGTCGGGCCACCATAAATAACACAATGCGCCTCGGTCTTCGGGAGCAACATATACTTGATGGAACATTCGTTTAATATCTGCAGCTACAGCTATTTCATCAACTCTGAAGCGTAAAATGACTCCGAAGAGTGAGCTTGTATTATCAGGACCTTGTAGGAGCTCGTGGTTCAATGATTTACCATTACATTCAGAGGAACAATCGAAGACGATCCTTGGCTCGTTTGGCTTTCTCGGGTGGTAGACTGCATGGTGCGGTAGGAACCATATAGGGCTTAACTTACGAAGGTCATCATCAGCTACAATCTTCGACGCTCCTTCTTCTTCATAGCGTTTCATAACGGTTGTGTATTGCTCGCGGAGTTGTTCGTCCTTGGCTAATCGTTTCTTCAGAAGGTTCAACCTCTTCACAGCAACTTCATAATTATCAGGAAGCTCGGGAACGTCATGGCGAAATGGAAGGCGCAACTGATAGTGTCCGTCTAACAAACGTGCAGATTCCTCCATTATGCATGTAGCTTTGCGATCTTCGATTGAAGATGCTGGGGTAGTGTCCACCGAAGTGCCGCCAAAATCTATGTTGTACATACACTGTAATTGCTCATCAATACCAACATGTTCGCTTTGAATGAAATTAACGAAGGTGTCATCGCTTATATCTCTTTCGTTCTCTGATATCGGGCCGCACACAGTCCATCCTAATGGAGTTTTCACAGCGTAGGGTTCACCCCTTCTACCTTTTCGTTTCTCGATGTCATTCTCAATCACATCTGGACGGTCCATACCAATCAGGATCTTAACTCTCTTGTCTTCGATCTGTGGCAAATGAATTCCATTAAGATGTGGCCATTTGTTTACTTGCTCTTCAGTCGCGAAATGCTTTGTTGTTACCGACAGCCGATCTGTAGTCAGAACATTATCAAGCTTGAAATCTGTCTCACGTCCAATGAACTTATCTGTAAACAAACTCGATGTCCCTGTTTTACTCTCCTATCGTTCATCGTGACCATCGTATAATCCACTGCAGTACTATCTAAGCCGAGCTCGTCTGCTAAAGTATTCAGACAAAGGGCAGTATCAGAGTCACTGTCTAGAAACGCGTAAGTGGTCACTTCCTTCTCAACGTTTGGACTTCGGATCTTGACAGGAACAACTTTAAAACAAATTCTAGGTTGGTTGACTCCGATGGTCGCGACCGTAGCATGATTGTTGGCAGCGTCCACTTGGGAATTCAGGGCATTCTTTGCTGGAAAATTAGGATCAACATTCTCTATCTCAGCTTTGTCATTTCGAGGATCATCGGCATCATCCTTATGTTTCCTTTCTTCCGGATGGATTAACCAATGGTGTTCTTTTCCACAACCTTTCTTTAAACAGACGAATTTCCTTTTGCAAGATGCAGCAAAATGACCTTTCTCGAGACATCTTCTACAAAGCCGCTGCTGATTAACGACTTTTAGCTTCTCAGTTAATGTTGCAGCTTTAAATATGGGACATCGCCAAACTCCATGAGAACCCGAACATGAAGGGCACTCATATACATTTCTTCCTCTTTGTGATTGATTTTTAGTCTGCATGGCATAGGTATTAACTCTTCTAGGTTCTAGCTTGTCGGAAGTCTTTCTTTCCCTCGATAACTTTAATTCTAACGCAAATCGGTTGTTCAAACGTTCAGCAGTCTTCTGAACAAATTCTGAAAAGTCTGTAAAATGGACTTGACCTTTACGCTTGATAAGATCCCCCGCTGTATCGGCCCATCGCCTTTTAATATTATCTTCAGGTAATTTTCTCATCAAACTGACAATTAAATCTTCGTTGTCTAGTCGATTCACAAAACAGGCACCAAGATTACTCAATGTCCTTTGAGCATCCACTAGACGCCTCGAGAATTCCATCAGAGCGGATGCATCGGCTCTCTTTAATTGCATTTGTGTCAATCTCCTGATATGAGCTTCTGCGACCATATAAGGTTGACCAAAGTTCTGCTTCAAGGTCTTCCAAGCTACCTCGTACCTTGTGCCAACAGGAAGGTTCACACAATTTCTGATGGATTCTTTGGCTTTTCCCGAACATTGGGCCAGCAATCTCGTTAATCTTTGGGAATCATCTCGTACTTGGCTTTCAATATTGTCCTTGAAATTCGTGACAAATTCTGAAAATTCTAATGGATCACCAGCAAACACCATTAAGTCGATCTTCGGCAATGTTGGTCCTTGTCTGATAGCATCCGCGATCATCTGTACTGTCTCCCCTTGCTGTGGATATTCTGTACTATTCGGGCGGAACACTGGTGCTTCGACATTCCATTGCGGGAGTGAGGTCATTAACGGGTCTCCCACCGAAATGCATGGATCTTCTTGACACGCACCAATTGTGGTATTCGGATGCAGGTTCCTAGATGTAACATTTGGGGGATTCGACATGCCAATTGGGATATTCTGTGGGTAATAGCCAACAGAAACACTTCGTTCCGTTCTTGGATAAAATGGAAAGGAATTCTGTCCTGGATTGTACAATCTATCAATCGGAACATATGTCGAGGAATGTTTGTCACCAACTACGACGGGTGGAATGGGATTTCCTCTTGGAACATCTGGAGCACCAAATGAGACATGTGGAAAACGATTCCTCATCGCCAAACTAGGATGGCTAACTGGAACATGCGGTAAAGGATATCTTACTGGAACGTCAGGAAGGCTAGCTGGAACATGCAGGAAAGGATATCTTGTTGGAACATCGGGACGGCTAACTGGAACGTGTGGGAAGGAATCTCTTGCTGGAACATCGGGACGGCTAGCTGGAACATGCAGGAAAGGATATCTTGTTGGAACATCAGGACGGCTAGCTGGAACATGCAGGAAAGGATATCTTGTTGAAACATCAGGACGGCTAACTGGAACATGCGGGAAGGAATCTCTTGCTGGAGCATCAGGACGGCTAACTGGAACGTGTGGGAAGGAATCTCTTGCTGGAACATCAGGGCGGCTAACTGGAATGTGTGGGAAAGGATCTCTTGGGTCAGGACTAGGAAACTTATTCCTTGGTGGAATGCTCGAGGAGGGATCTCCAACAGGGATTTTAGACTCGCTTTCTGCGCTCGGTCGACATGGACTGTGAACTGTTGGGGTTAGGTAATCTCTAAGTGGTAACATATCAGAACTTATCTCGCTGATCGGCTTCTCTTTTACACTCCCAGCTGCGTCAGAGATATCACCAAAATCTTCCTCAAACCTCAGAAGTGTCACTGCTCTTTCAAGTTCTGTTTCTGCTTTCAACATCTCTAATCTTCTTTGAAGTTCTGCTTTCTCAGATCTTTTCCCTTCTTCCATTTCTCCTAAACGTTTTTTGTAATCGGTCTCTGTCCTTTCGAGTTGTCTCTCAATCACCTGTCTTTGGTGAAGTTCTTTCATTTTCAAATTTGCTTCTTCCACTTGAATTCTTCCACTGATTGTAGTCATCTTAGTTGAAGCTCTGCTACTCTTTTTACTCTTCCCGGAATGTGAGTGAAGGCTCGCCGCAGCTTCCAATGAAGCTAGTTCTCCTCTTTCTTTATTCAATCTTTTTATTGTCAATTCCAACCCATACTTCAGGTCTCTTTGATTTTCATAACTTTCAATCTGGAGACTCTTTATTGTTTCATCATCTTCAAATGCCAAATACTGTTCATGGATATCTACAAATTTACAGAAGGCTCGGTCGTAGCTTTCCACTTCTCTATTAAGCACTTCAATGTTCGTGTCCTCATTCAACAACTCCTTTACAGCGGAAAATTTTTTCCTGACATCACCCAGATGACCAGGTCTTTGTCGTCTTAGTTGCAACGCTCTTTCTCTTCTAATATTCTGCTCATCTAGCCTGACATCCAAACGTGTATTTAGCATTTTCTTTGAATGATGTTAGGGCTACAGTATTTGCTTCCCATTTAGACAAATAAAAAGGCTGAGGCAATTCTTTTATGCGATATATTCTTAATACGTACGATTCACTATACAAAGTATACAAATACAAGTAAATTATTAGCAATAAAACTAGACAAATACAGAACAAAACAAAAGTACGCTTACAAGAAAATATGCCTCAATAACCAAATCAATCTTGATCTTCAACAAATAAACTTGATTCATGACTACTAACTTAAAACAACTAACTAAACTAATATAATAAATAACACATTTTTATAATATTTTTGGCTATTTTGGTCAGCGGACTAATGTTTATCTAGTGTTGCACTTCATGTAACCACAGACTTTACAACTCCACTGGTATCTATAACGCTCCATAGCTATCTATTGCACTGCACAGGTATCTATAACGCTCCATAGCTATCTATAACGCTCCAGATGTATCTATGGCGCGCCATAGGTGTCTACAACACTCCACAGGCATGTATAACAATCCATAGGTATCTATAACACCCCATAAGTATCTTTAACATTCTATAAGTATCTATAACACTACATAGCTATCTGTAACACTCATTGGTATCTATAGCGCTCCATAGCTATCTATAACGCTCCACTGGAATCTGTAACGCTGCATAGCTATCTATAACGCTCCAGAGGTATCTATAACGCTCCATAGCTGTCTATTAGACTCCATAAGTGAATATAACGCTTCATAGCTATCTATAGCACTCCATTGGCATATATAACAATCCATAGGTATCTATAACACTCCATAAGTATCTGTAACACTCCATAGCTATCTGTAACATTCCATAGGTATCTATAGCGCTCCATAGGTATCTACAACACTCCATAGGCATGTATAACGCTCCATAGCTATCTATAACACTCCAGAGGTATCTATAACGCTCCATAGCTATCTATTGGACTCCATAGGTATCTATAACGCTCCATAGTTATCTACAACACTCCATAGGCATGTATAAGAATCCATAGGTAACTATAACACTCCATAGGTATCTATAACGCTCCATAGCTATCTATAACACTCCAGACGTATCTATAACGCTACACAGCACAGCTTGACCCGTATCACAGCACAATCGGCAACGCTTATTGACAATATTTTTGCCAACCATTTGACACAAAATTTATTCAGTGGAATTATTATAAATGATCTGTCAGATTATTTACCGGTTTTTGTTTATGTCTTTGCAGAAACTCCTCGCCCATGTAAAAGTGCTGAAAAGATCATTCTTAGGGACTTTGGCGATGGAAATATTACTAATGTCAATTGTGAAAATCTCCCTAGTCAAGATGCAGACAGTGCGTTCGATGCTTTTCAGTATGAATTTTCTAGATTTACATGATCTTAGCTTTCCTTCTAAATCAGTCAGAAAAAAACTCGAACAAACCATTAACACCTTGGATGACAAGAGGGCTATTAACCTGTCTTAGGAAAAAGAATAAACTCTATAAAAAAATCATTATTTCACGAAGTCCTGAAAAAGGAAGACAATACAAAAAATACAAAATCAAGCTTACTCATTTGATTAAGATTGCTAAGAAAACATATTATGGGGATAAATTTAAAACTGCAAAAAACGATCACAATGCAACTTGGAAGCGAATAAACGAAGTAATTAATAAACGTAGAACAAAAAGCTCACTGCCTTCCTCGTTTATATCAAATAATACTCTTCTCTCTGATCCTAAAGACATTGTTAACAGGTTTTGGGTGCGACAGATACCGATGGTGTTTTATGGATAGCAGTGGAGTGTTATAGAGAGCTATGGAGCGTTATGGATCCCAGTGGAGTGTTATTGATACCTCTGGAGTGTTATAGATAGCTATGGAGCGTTATAGATATCAGTGGAGTGTTATAGATACCTATGGAGTGTTATAGTTACCTATGTAATGTAATGTAATGTAATGTAATGTAATGTAATGATTTATTTAGAGTCGTATACACAGGATGCGGTTACCCATGCAATCATCCGAGCCGGAGGCTCATGTAAAAAGTGCACGATATACTATAATACTTTAGTATAAATTTTGCATATCAAATGAGCTTTCGCGCGTTCTGATTGGCTAGTTGACTAGTAAATCTGCATGAGGCATTATTTACCACCTGGGTAGTAAATAATGCTTTTCAAAAAGAATGATTCGGCAAATTTGGTTTCAAAATCGACAAAATATTGAAAAAATCGTCCCAGAAAAAGAAAAAAAGCACAAAATGTTGTATTTAACTTGAAAGGTAGGATTTAGTATTATATTACTGTGTCAAACATATTCACGGACAATTTAAAACTTATTTAAAACTCCGAAACATTCGCTTCAAACGTAAATTTTAATTCTAAGTCTGGTAAAAAAGTCATTCCATCATTGTGTTTATATTCTAAGCAGAAATCGAGAAAAATAACTTTGTAATAAAGCAATAAAGTCGCACAGGAAGCCATTTTGAAAGCGTGCGTGTACAAGAAACACTGCAACACTAAACCGTAAACCGGTCGAAAACAGTTTTATTTCTGAATTTTAATTAAACTTATAGTTGGATAACATGGATATTTTGTTTTATTCATTAAAAATTTATACTAAAACAATTATTCGCCTCAGGCTCAGTGATTACGGTGAATATTCATCTCGACTTCGTCTCGGTGAATATTCACCGGTAATCACTTCGCCTTCGGCGAATAATTGTTAAATAAATACATATGTACATTATAAATATTAAGTTATTAAAAGGTAAACGAGACTAATAAGGTACAAATCTAAGAAATTATATACAAGATTGGCACTGACATCCTATAAATTCCCAGTGTTTTAGATGTAACTTAAATTCTGCCAATGTCGATGGAGATTTTGCAGGGAGCAGTAAATTGTTCCATACATGCCCTGCAATATAGCTATAGGTATTATGCAAGTAACGGCTATTGTTTCTATCCTGTTCAACATTAAAACCATTATGTCTCAGGTTATTTGTAGATTTACGTCTTTTAAAAAAGTCAGATATATATACAGGACCTTCATTTCTAAAACTTTTGAAGAATAAAATTAAAGATTGTTCAAGTCTCCTACGTTGGAGTGATCGCATTGATGCTAGTTCTAAAAGTTCGTCATAGGTGATATTGTTACCTAAGTTCATTACAGTTCTTAGACCGTAGCAACTGGCTTTCTCAAGTTTCTTGCACAATGTTTTGTTCACTCCAATAAGTAGTTGAGAACAGTAGTTGATATCGGGTTACATAGCAGCAGGCCGGGTACTGCTGATCTCCGAATATTTCGATTTTTCCAACTTTAAAATTAAGGTGAATTTATATATATTTGAAATTAAATTATTTCTAAACACTCCGTTGTTCTGTGGATATATTCTTTGTGCTGGAAACTCATCGTTTGATACATTTATCGTGGATTGTTTTATCGACCTCGTTTGAGTCGTAAGATTACAGACAGCGTGAACTCTTGATTAGTTTGATTTTACGTTTGATATCACTGCTGTGCTGATCACGGAAACATAAAGAAATCTTTTATTTTATTGGTGCAACGCTCATTTCAAGTTCAACCAGCGTTTTCGTGTTGTAACCTGAATTATTCATCGTTCTAGATATTTTGACGGTTGGCTTTCACGGTTTTTGTTATT
>CACRXK020014378.1:0-13144 GCA_902702795.2 Paramuricea clavata
TAAATACTTCCAAAAATTGAAACTCTGATTTGAAACATCAGTTATAAACTTTTACAAATGGAAAAACGCAATTTAGAAGATGAACTCAACAAGTCGTACAAATGCTCTATAAAGGTCCAACGATGAAGATTTTTTATGGTATTCCTTGAACTGAGGTGCCGGTGACAACTGTGAAAAGCTTTTGTAAAATGTCTCTTTCCATCCGAAAGCTGGAAAGAGTCGAAAAAAGAACATCGAAATTGTGACGCGAGTAAAGTGTCACCCCCCATTGATGTGTGCCCGCGGATGACCTCGCAAGCAAGATGCAAGCACAATGTGAAAACAGCTAATGCCTACTGTCAAGTGTGAACAAACATATAAAAAAGAAACACCAAAGGTTTGGTAGATACCTCGAACTCAAACTTATGTTTATGCATCGTAAATGTGAGAGACACAATTATAAACTCAAAAATTATAAACAAAAATTCTCTAATGCCTACAATTTTTGGCATTGCAGAAGTGTTTTTTAAATTTTATGCACAATGAAAGTTGTTTAGCGGTGCCATATAGCATGCAAAATATGAACGTAGGTCACCAGACAGAATTTTTATTACTATATCGAGTCACCTTAAGAAAGTCTGCTGCACCATGAAACTATTTATAGAACGTTTAAAAACATCAGTGCTAGTCAAATGGCGCGAATATGTTCAATTGCATGCAGGACACCAAAATGTAATGTTTCTATCCCTACATCATAATTGTGTGCAAATGTGATTCAACAGGAAGAAGCGGATCGACAACTTCAAGGAGCCCGCCGGTGTTCCGGACAGGGAAGGTTACAATCCCCGTGAGCTAGTTTGGTGGAATAAAGATCTCCGCGCGGGTGGCAATTGCTTGAAGAATCCTTCCAGGAGCCGTTGCGGGATAAATGGTGTGCACTTCAATCGATTCCGAACATTGCAAGCGATCCACAGCTGACTGATGCTTTCTTCGAGCTCACCAACCTAGCCAATGGCTTCGCGAAGCAACCGGCCCATATGACTGGCTACTTGGCCCGGGAGGTTCTTCAAGTTGGAGAACAAAACGGCTTTGCACCAGAGCAAGTGCTGGATGACCTCGTCGCATCGCTGGATACAAAGTCATATCCGATGTACCACCGCCTTTTGCAGGCATGCAAAAGTCGAGTCTGCGAGGCTGTCCTCCACTGCGTACAAGTCGAGCCGTGGGCGCAGATGGTGAGGAAGTCCTCCCGGGGACTGTCGAGAATGACAGTCAGAGACTGCGAGTACTTCTTCACCTCTACACCAAAGATGTCCCCTCCCACGCTGTCGTTGTCCACACCAAACAGATGTGCAGGCTTGTACCAGGCGATATATGAATCGCTATCTGCAAGGGTTGCCAGCGGATTACGAGGATGTTTTTTGCATCTCTCCTCTGAGGTGAACCTTTTGAACTATGCATTTTTACACTATGCATGGGATAAGAGGGTCGATAGAGCCAACAAGGGGCATTAGAAAAAGTTGAACGTCGACCCGAAGTCTTAAAAAAGAAAATTTAAATAATTTTGAAAAAATAATTGAAAACCTTTTCGCGGTAAATCACCTGGTTATCCCCCATATGACCCCCTAAAACCATCAAAGTGCCTCCTGTCTTCTTATGCAATTGAAAACATGTGTTTGTAAAAAAAAATTCCTCAAAAACCATTTATTTGGACCCTTTCGAAGGTAAGTTTGTTATAACTTTTAATAATTATATGCTTTTAAGCAACCCGAGTCAGCAATGGAATGGTGTTCTATTACAAAAGGAACTTAAAAGGTCATGAATATCCAATTTCCTGTAATTTAATATTAAAAAATGCACCTCTGACCTCTTAATGAAAACTGGATGAAATTCGAAAAAAATAAAAATAAAAAAATTCAAAAAAATCCAAAAAAATCTTTATAAATCCTAATATAATTAGTTCATCTATTTTCTTTACAGATTTAATAAAAATGTCACGATTCCTTGTCAATAACCCTAACCCTAGGCTTATGGAACAAGATGCTGCTTTGGATGAGATAGATGTACACCACATGGCATTCAACATACCTGTGGATCATGAAGGAACACTTGATGTACTTAAATCATTTGGACAGTAGGTCGATCCGACATAGACCTCTACTGTATTGTGTCTTGTCGAATTGTGTTGCATTTGTATTTAAAAAATCATACTTTCTTTTTACAGGTTCTTACTTGCTCGAGGCCCAAGTCGGTGGCACCAACATCAGTCAATATGCTGGGTGTGCTGGATGCGCTACGAGACGTTGTTGACCAAAGTACCATCACGTCATTCACAGAGTTCGCCGAAAGGGAAGGGAAAACAGTTAATGGTGCACTGCACTCAAAAAACAACACCTGTTTTTGCATAAGTGGCGAAGATCTTGAGGTACGGATAACAAGGAATTTTCCCAAGATCGCCAATCCTATAGAGATCTTCGTCTCTTACAGCGACATCAGGTCATATTGGGTAGCAGGCTCAAGTTGATGGCACCAACATCAGCCAATATGCTGGGTGTGTTGGATGCGCTACGAGACGTTGTTAACCAAAGTACCATCATGTGATTCACCGAGTTCAGCGAAAGAGAATGGAGATATGTATTGTATATGTATGTATGTATGTTTTCTCAATAATTTTGTGTTGTTTAATATATCATGCAATTCAAACCAAATCAGTTGCACACGCAGGACACAGCAGTATATAGCTACTATATGTTAGATTTATGAAAACGTAAAGACACAAGGAGTGCATGAACATCATTATATTTAATTTATGTTCCATCTGAGTGGTTTTATGGACAAACTTTGTTAGTGACTTAAGATCTATACCTTCGATAAGCTGCAATTGTCTAAGAGCCACTTCTTAAGAGCAGAGTTATAGAATACAGTACAGCTAGCTATTTCACATTCACCCGATTGGCGCGTTTGACGCCAGCTGACAGTTGAAAATTTTGTCTCCGATTGCTCAGCTGCCAGCCAAGCTGTACTATAGTATACTATTTATTAAATAAATGTGCGCATTTCGGAGACTGGTTCTAGAATGTTTTCATAAGCAGAAAACCACCAAAATTACATTAAATTTTCCGAAAATCATTCAAATGCATGTAAATTCATCTTCCCAATGCATACAGCTAGCTATGCGACAGGTAAATAAACGAGAAAAAAAAATGTGGCAAAGAGAAAAATCCAAATTCGTTCACGCCCACTCTGGGATGGAACTCACGATCCTCAGCATTTGCCTTGAGTGTTCTTCCCGCACGCCACCACGCCTTACATGCAATATATGTTAATTTATTGTATATATACAGGTCATTCTTAGCCAGCGCGATTTATGATTAAATATGTACACCATTGTATACGGCCAAGGGTACAGTAGCAACCGAGCCATATCTGCTCTTACAATACAATACTTACAATACAATACAATACTTACAATACATGTCTGGTAACTACAGACAGGATTGGCTGATAGCCGTATTGCCGGCTGATAGCCCCGATGTATTGTAGTATACTGTAATGATATTCAATGACTTGTCCATCTTCATATAAATTCTGGTAGCTCCAAGCAATTGGGCATATTTGTTTTATTAAAAGTCTTGTGCTATACATGTTGGTTGTCTATTAAAGTATTACTTATTAGTTGTCACACAATATAAAACATGGTGTCAGGTGTGAAGAATTCTTGTCTTATTTGAAGAAGATAGGAAGATATTATGGCTGCAAAGGTCCCGCCACCTAAGGAGTTAAATTTGGATAACAATGCAAATATATCTGAAGCGTGGCGTAGGTGGAAAAGAGAATTTGAATTCTTCTTGGTCGCTACAGAGAGTGATAAGAAAGTAGACAACATAAAGACTTCAACATTATTGATGTGCATTGGCCAGAGAAGTAGGGAAGCATACTATAATTTTATATTCGACAGTAATTAAGATAGCATGAAATATAAAACAGTTATTGAGCAATTTGATGCCCACTTTTGTCCTAAATCGAACATTACATTCCAGAGATGTAAGTTCTTTCATGTAAAGCAACAAGAAAATCAACGAATCGATGACTTTATAAATTATCTTAAAACTAAAGCGCAAGAATGCGAATTTAAGGAATTAACTCAAAGCTTGATTCGAGATAGAATAGTGTGTGGTGTAAGCAATTTGAAACTCCAAGAAAGGCTGTTAAGAGAGTCGGACTTGACATTAGATAGAGCAGTTCTTTTATGTAAAGCTGATGAAGACACTAGAAAACAAACAGATGAAAATCAAAAACATACAGTAGACTCTGATAATAAAATAGGGGCTGTTAAAGTTAATGGTAAATACAAGAGTAGAAAGCACAATAATTAAACACGAAACAATACAAAATACGAACAAAGGCCAAAATCCAAATATTCCAACGAAACTAAAGGGTCAAAATTTCCCAAATTCAAGTCTTGTAGATATTGTGGTAAACTACATGATAGGGGACAATGTCCAGCTTATAGCAAAGTCTGTACATCTTGTGGTAAATCAAATCATTTTGTTGCTGTATGCTTGACATCAAAACGAGTGAAAGCAGTGCATGTTGAAAATGAAAATGAGTCTACAGAGTCTGAGGATAATGAGTTCTTCATAGGCTCAGTAAAAATAGAGTCAAAACCGAACACATCTGAATTTAACATCGACATGGATAATCAGAATGAATGTCAAAATAAGGATAAAGAGAGTGTGGAACCAGGCACAAATAAAACTGAATATTTCGTCAATGTAGTTTTATCAGAGACTGACCATTCAAATGACTGGATCTTACCATTACAGACATCAGGCACATAAATAAACTTCAAATTAGATACAGGTGCACAATGCAACATAATATCAAGAAAGATATATGACTGCATACCAAATAAACCTAAACTACATGTAGCTAAGGACAAAGCTGACAAGTTATGATGGGGGCATAGATATCTTATATAAACTAGATAGCGCATCTCTTTTAGTAAAATTGAAGCCAAGAATATCCCAGCGGTTACCCCCATTTGAATAGATGGTGGCCATGTTGGATCTTCCCACTCACTAATAAACGCTTAAAAAATAACAATAACTTTCATCATTTGAATAGTTTGAAAATGTATTTATAATAGGATTAACTTAATGTTTAAGTTCCCTGTTTAAGAAATAGGATACATACGAATCTTCTCATTTCATGGGAAGATCCTGAGCCTGCAATCACGGCTTCAATTTTTGAATTGCAGAATAATTAGATGCGCTATCTAGTGTATATAAGATATCTATGGATGGGGGCAATATTGAAATAGAAGGAAAGTGCATAGTTAGAATAACTAAGCCTGATGCACCTGGAAAGTCTTATCCAATACAATGTTTTGTTGTGCCTACTGAACTACCGCCAATATTAGGTTTGGAAACATGCACACGCTTAGGTCTAATGAAAAGAGTAATGCTGGTAAAACCTGCAACAACAGATTACCTTGTATGAATATGATGATATTTTTGGAGAGATAGGGGTATTAAATGGTGAACATGATATTAATCTAGACCCTTCAGTACCTCCTGTTATAAACAATCCTAGACATATTCCATTTGGGCTTAAAGAAAAAGTAAGAAATGAATTTGATAGGATGGAAAGACTGGAAATTATTTTGAAAGTAGAAGGGCCAACAGAATGGGTAAATTCTATAGTGGTTGTTGAAAAACCGAGTGGCTCTATTAGAATATGTTTAGACCCAAAGAACCTAAATGAGGCAATTTTACGAGAATATTTTCCGATGCAAACAGCAGATGACATTATTGCAGATTGCCGATTAGCATTTGGAGTGAAAAGTGCCTCCGAAGTGTTTCAACAAGTGTTTCAACGAAAAATAAGTGAAATAATCGAAGGTCTTGAAGGTTGTAAGAACAACCAAGATGATATTATAATTTGGGGTCACTCGAAAGAGGAGCATGATGAAAGGCTCAAAGCAGTTCTAGATAGAATTAGAGAAGCAAATTTGAAATTAAACAAAGAAAAAATGTGTTTTTTGTGTGCAAGAATTGAAATTTCGTGGACACACTCTTACTGCATGTGGGGTCAAACCAGATGAAGTTAAGGTTCAAGCTGTTATGGAAATGCCAGTTCCTGAAAACAAATCGGATCTTCGTCGATTTATGGGCATGGTTACTTACTTAGGAAAATTCTTGCCTAATTTATCGACTGTTTCAGCGCCATTAAGACACCTTTTACAATATGACATAAAATGGAATTGGACTGAACAGCATGAACCAGCATTAGAGAGCATAAAGAAACTAATTACGCAAAGTCCAATACTTAAATACTTTGATCCAAAATTGGTTACCATATCAGTAGATGCATCAAAAACAGGTTTAGGCACAGTCTTACTCCAAAAACATGGTGATGACTGGTTTCCAATTGCATATGCTAGCAGGGCCATGACAATATATAAGTGAACAAAACTATGCACAAATAGAAAAAGAAACACTTGCAGTAGTTTTCGGGACACATAGATTTCATAATTATTTGTATGGAAAACGTTTTAAGGTAGAAACTCATCATAAACCTCTTCAACCGATTTTTGCAAAATCAATTATCAAAGCACCCCCCAGAATACAAAGGTTCCTTCTTCGATTACAGAGGTATGACTTTGATGTAGAATTTACTCCTGGCAAGTATTGGCATATAGCCGATACATTATCAAGAGCATACTTGTCAAAAATTTCAGAATCCGAAATACCTGAAGTTGAGTATCAAATACATTATGTTGTTTCAAACTTGCCAATTTCATCAGAGAAATTTCAAGAGTTTAAACAAGAAACATTGAAAGACCCAGTTTTACAAGAAGTGATGAATCTTGTCAGAAAAGGATGGCCACCATTATTCTCCGAATGCTCACCAGAAGCTAAAGCATTTTATCACATTAAGGAAGAACTTTCAATTGTCGACGGTGTGATTCTTAAAGTGGATAAAGTTGTTATTCCGTTGTCAATGAAGCGTGACATGTTGAAACGTATTCATGAAGGGCATATAGGAATTGAGAAATGTAAGGCTAGAGCTAGAGAAGTGATGTACTGGCATCAAAATGTAGTGTTTGTTTACAACATAGCAATCGTCAGCAGAAAGAACCACTCATATCATATATTCCTTCTAGTCCATGGGAAAAGGTTGGATCAGATCTGTTCCATTGTCTTGGACAGAACTATCTAGTTATTGTAGATTATTACTCCAATTCTCCTGAAGTTTGTTTGCGACAGGACACACATAGTGCAACTGTGGTAAAACATATGAAATCAGTCGGTATGGCATTCCCAAGACGATTGTCAGTGATAATGGTCCTCAATATTCCAGTTTTCAATTTCAGCAGTTTTGTAAGGAGTATGATATGAAACATAGTCCAAGTAGTCCAGAACATCCCAAGTCAAATGGGTTTGCTGAGAATTCGGTTAAAACTATAAAGAAATTACTAAAGAAAGCAAAGAAAGCCAATGATGATCCATATTTAGCACTGTTATCTTATCGTTCTACTCCTACAGCTGATGGGTTACCATCTCCAGCCGAGAGAATGTTTGAAAGAAAGATTATAAATCGCTTGCCGTCTTTTAAGCCGTTGGTGAAAAATGAGAGCTTATCGTTAAAGTTGCAACAGAATAGAATGAAGCAAAAATTCTATTATGATAAGAATGCAACAGACCTTTGTAAACTTTCTCCTGGATCAACTGTTCGTATTCGACAAGGTGATCAGAAAGAATGGTCAACTAAGTGCAAGGTAGTTTGAAATACGACATTTCCAAGATCGTATGTTGTCGAAACTCCTTGTGGGAATCATCTTCAAAGAAATAGAAAGGATCTTTTGTTAACGTCAGAAACGTTTGAGGTTGAAACCGATGTTGATGTAGATCCAAGCCCTCCTGTTCCGGTTTCTGAAGAATTACCAGTGCAACAACGAGCTGTTGAAAAACATGTAACTGGATCTGGACGTGTTAGCAAACTGCCATCAAGATATGTTCCATAGTTTAGTATAATTATATATTTAGTACAGACACTATTAATCTTAAGAATTTCAGTGTGTACTATTGTAATATGGTAATCATAGTTTAAGTTGTTTTTAACTAGAACTTTGAAACTTTAAAAAAAAGGAGATGTAATGATATTCAATTAGCTATTCATAATTATGCAATTATCCAGGACTTGTCCATGTTCATATAAATATTGGTAGCTCGAAGCAATTGGGCATATTTGTTGTATTAAAAGTCTTGTGCTATACATGTTGGTTGTCTATTAAAGTCTCACTTATTAGTTGTCGCACAATATAAAACATATACTATAGCATACTACAGACAGGCCCGGCTGATAGCTGTATTGCCGGCTGGTAGCCGTGATGTATTGTAGTATACTATAGTATAGTACTGACAGGCTCGGCTGCACTGACAGTCGTATTGCATTGTAGTATTGTATTATAGTTAAATAACCCCCGGCTGGTAGCCATGATCTATGCTGTAATGTATTGTAAGTATTGTATTGTAAGAGCAGATACGGCTCGGCTGCTACTGTACCCTTGGCCGTGTACAATGGTGTACGTATTTACGCAATCATAAATGCCGCTGGCTAAGAATGACCTGTATAACATATACAATAAATGAACATATATTGTGTGTAAGGCGTGGTGGCGTGCGGAAATGCAGAGTGAATTCTGAGGATGGTGAGTTCGATCCCAGAGTGGGCGCTAACAAATTTGAATTTTTCTCTTTGCCACAATTTTTTTTCTCGTTTATTTACGTGTTGCATAGCTAGCTGTATGCATTGGGAAGATGAATTTAGATGCATTTCAATGATTTTCTGAAAATTTAATGTAATTTTGGTGGTTTTCTGCTTATGAAAACATTCTAGAACCAGTCTCTGACATGTGCGCATTTTTTGAACGAATAGTATACTATAGGACAGCTCGGCTGGCAGCCGAGCAATCGGAGACAAAATTTCCGGCTGTCAGCCAGCATCAAACACGCTAATCGGGTGTCACATATTGTTTGACATTTGACAATTGCAACAGGGTATTTTATTCTGCGAGCTATTTTAGTTGAATCAATTTTATAATATTTGGCCCCCTTGTGAACAAGCTTGTAATCAAATATAATTGCGATAGGCATTAAAAATAATATTCAACTTCACCCTCACAACAGTTGCAGGCAAAGTGTTGGGGAGGCCTAAAATCACAGTGTGATCCGCACTATATAAATGCAGTTCATGCTGTGATTTTTTCGTGCGGGTTGTAATGCACTCATTATATAACAAGTTTTATTTTTGCTGGAGATTATGTTTATTAAGGAATCCGTATTTGTATTCAATTCATTAATATTTTGACAAGGAGGGTGGTAAACAACACCGACAATAACGTTTTTACTAATAGTTTACTAAAGATAGACAGAAGGGCGATAGTTGCATAGGCAGGCAGGAGATCCCTTCTTGTATACAGGTATTACATTAGCCAATTTAAGACTCATTGGGACCACACCGACTTTGAAAGAAGCGTTGAACAACGTTACTAAAAGCCTTTAAAATTACTTGTCCCCGAGCCGACGGCGCAAAGTGCCGTGCGAGGGACTAATTCCCCCCGGCTATTTACACCAGGGGAAGGGAACCATTAGCGAAGTCTAAAGTTCATCAATGATCCCGGGCATGGGTCACCAACTGTGGGTGGTCATCCTCACTGATCTCAAAAATATGGCTGCCAGGAGTGGGATAAACAAGATTTCAATTTTCAAAGGCATATATTTGGAAAATCACGTTTCACACAATGAGCTTTGAACCAATTTTTGTTTGAAGAAATGAGAAGAATTGATTTACTGTGGAATATAGGGCAAGTTTGCTTTGAATGTTTAATGTTTATGAATTTTCTTGCTTTAATTTATTGCATAAAACATGCACTGCTAACTGCTTTCCTTTTCAATGAAGCTGTATCAAAGTTTGCTAAATTACCCTGTTTAATTTAAGAATAAAAGGTAAAATGTAAAGGAGAGCAAATTCATTTGAAAACCGAACTGAAATTACTCAACAATTTGAACTTATTTTGTTTTATAAACTAAAAACCTGTACAGTTTTATATCGGAAAAAGCAGTTTATAGTTTAATATTAAAATAACCATTTCAAAAATTTTACGAAGCGATTCACATTCAATTTTACATTAAATCAAAGCTCACAAAATGCAGAACAACGTACCTACAGTACATATTTCAGAAATTCATTGTTATATAGTTAAGAGCAATAATCTTTCAACTATTTTTGGCATGTTGTACAAAAAAATAATAAAAATTAAATTTATCGTGTTGCCATGGCAACACCACAGATGATAGATTGTACCAGATGTCTCACTGTGTATCTATCCCTATGATTTTCGTGTCCATGATTTTCGCGAGGCTATCAACGCCAGATAACACATGCAACACTTACTGCCAAAATGGCGGTTGCTGCCAAAATGTGTGATTGCTCACGTTTCATGGCGTGGATTACACTTACTGCCAAAATGGCGGCCAACGCGTGCTCATAAAAAATCACAGACACAATTTTTGCTGAGTGAGACATCTGGTACAATATCATCTGTGGCAACACTGACGTAAACACGAGCCTGTGTTCAGTCACAGGTTCAGGGTTGATCAATTACTAATACTTCTTGTTATATAGCTAGTGCGAACACCAAACGTGATTGGCTGATTTGTAGTCATGTGGCTTTAGATAAATGCAATGTATCCCGCCCGGACAATAAGTGAAAAATTGTTGCCCGCCCCGACCGGCTACGTACATAAATAAACAAAATGGCAGCACAAATTTATACTATTTAAACTACTGTTTTCGTGGCTTTGTGTTAACATAAAGAATGTAAAAGAGAAGAAAAATACATAACAGGCAACAGGATATGCTGCTGAAACCATTTAAGTAGGTTTTTTAAATTTTAAACTCGTTTACGCTATAGAGTTTTTGTCATGAAATACAAATATTGTTGTATGAATGTTGTTCAATGTTGATATTTGTTTCGTCGCTATATAACAAAACACTTAACGTCTTTTCCCTCGGGAAATAGTTAGTTTTGTTTTCCCTTGAATCTCAATGTTTCCCTCGACTTTGTCTCCGGAAACGAAACATTGAGATTCTCAGGAAAACAAAACTATTTCCCGAGGAAAAAGACGTTAAGTGTATAATGTTAAACCAATGTTTGGAAAATACATGTGAGGGGTTGCTGCATGTAAGCACACACATAGGTACACTAAAAGTACCAACAGCCTTTTCCAGTCTTAAGTTGGGATATTTCTGTCTCAATTTCATTAATAGTAGCAGGAAATATAAAAAAGCTATTTGGTAATGGGGGATTTTAGTGAATGGTGAATTAATTTGGAACCTTTGGTATCAAATTAGCCAGATTATTTCCTGTGTTTGTAAAATAGTTATTGAATGCATTAGCAATCATTTTTGGGTCAGTTATTTCAACATTGTTCTCTACAATTTGAATAGTTTTCTGGTTTGTCTTTGGCTTAAAATGAATTATTTCTTTAACTCATTAAGCGGCAATGCGCCCTTAACACGACTCCCTGACTTGCGGGCATGATATTTGAGCATGTGTTTATCGAGTTGCCTAGCAACGGATACGAAAATAGAACGTGAAATTCGAGCTTTTGAACGGTGTATCATGCAAGAAAATCGGCCAAACTCGCAAAGTTTTTCAAGTTTAAAACCTTAGTTTTTCAAAAATAATGAACAATGGCGATACTGTTGCAAAGAAGGGTTTTACAGCAAGTTTTAAAAGCGAAGAAAGAAGAGGTTTTTGAATCATCTACAACGAAAATTTGGCATGAAAGGAAAGCGAATGTATTGACGTTTTGGGGCCAAGTTCTTCTGTGAACCATCCGCGAGATTTTCAGCCAAAAAGATGAGGATTTCTCCAAACTTTATTAAAAATAGAAGTCTGAAATCACAAGAAAGATGAACACGGAACTCAAGTGAGCAGATACGATATTTTTAAGGGTATTTTTGAGTAGAAATATGCGATCAAACACTCACAAAATTCGACTGCATTAAAGTTGGTTGAATCTAGTTTAAAGTTATCTTTTTAGACGAACTGTTTATGCAAATTTGGGCACAATTTAGACTGTTTTCGTAACCCCATTGTTGGTCTTCTTGTTCAAGTTGTTATTTTGCTAAAGTATGTTTCAAACTACACCAGATTAAATTACTGTGTGCGTACGTGCCCTTTTTGGCAAGAATACTTCGAGTATTAAATTACACTAAGTAAGTAGGATACTCCAAAATCACTGTTATATCTATTTTCATCGATTTAGTCTTAAAACGACAACTTGTTTCAGACATATTGTGGTTTAAAATAAGTGTATTGAATTAGTGCGCTTGCTTGCCGTGTGCAAATTTTCAAAAAGTCTGCACTTGAGTTCTAAAGCTTTTAAAACGCTTTTTCTATTGGGTTTTATATTCCCATAAAACTTTAAATCGATAAAGCAGATAATAATGTTGATGCATTATTTTCATTTTCTAGTAACTACACATTGAATCAGAAGGAAAAGTTATCAAAAATAGGTCGCGACCGTTGCTTGCAAAATGCCGCTTCTCTCTGAAATGGCTTCCTTTGCGGGAAGCCATGAAATTGAAGTCCTAACAAAAACATAGTTTAGCAGCTCTTTTGGGCCCATAGCTCACTTATTTATCATGAAATCGCTTCACTAGAACATTTTTAATAATGTCTATGGGAAACTTTGTTATTTTCTGGACTAAAAGTATATGGCTTTGAGGTGTTTATTTTATAAGATAGCACGCGCAACAAAATGGCACTAATGTGGTTTATCATGTCTGACAAACAACCAAAGATGAAAGTTCTTATTTCACCCTTTTATAGCTATGTTGAATACCTGGATATTAGCTTATCTTTTTCATTTGAGCATACAGATAACATTTCTACACAATTAGTCCTTATGAAAGCTTATTTCAAACTAAAAAAGCGATTGTTTTTTAGAGCCAGACTTCAAAAGAAAACGTGTGTCTGACATTTAATAGCAGCCTACATTGGCGCGCAAAATAATTTTTTGGCTAAAAACCGTTTCTTTCCAAACAGAAACATGAGAAAATTGAGCTAAAAGACTTACCTGATCTGATG
>CACRXK020014379.1:0-13143 GCA_902702795.2 Paramuricea clavata
AATTAGAATTGTAAACATGCAAAACTATGTAGTCGAATGTAGGCGTGGTCGTAGACGTTTGTGGGAGTGGTCGATATACGAATTTTTGATGCGATTCCACAGTTCGGTGATTTTCGTAATAACATGTTGTGATAAAATGGTCCAGTCCAGGCTGAAAGATTTTAATTTGGTTGCATAGATTTATTTTGACTGTTTTAACTTTAGATTTATCTCAGGTTTATCCACTGGAAAAACAAACGCGCTTACATAAAGTATCCAAGTTTGCTTCACAGGACTCAAAAATAGTATGAAGAACAGTAAAGTAGTTATCTCTTCTTGCGAGAAAGATTTTATTTTATCATGCGTACGCAGTGGCAAGGTATACTTTCTACAAAGTTATATGTACAATCTCTGATATACAATATAAAGAAATGAAATATATCATCATGTGTCTGTTTTAGCGCATGGATCGTCGTCACACATATGACTACAGAAAACTGCAGATATCATTTGGAGTAGATCGAGGTCATTGCGAGGTTCAATTAGGTAAAACTAGGTAAGAATTATATCAGCAGGGATTTATTATACAAGCATTTTGGTCTACTACTGGGATTTTTAAGGAAAATTGAGTTTCAGTGTTTATAGTGGGAGAACACTTCCACAGTTTGCCCCACCACCCACCCCCAGGGAAATTTTTGATTTTGTCTCTATGAAATATTAACATTCCCCACATGCAGACAACGCTTTTGAGCAAAAATATAACTGTTGCAAAACAGAATTTTTATAGCATGTTGAATTTCAGAAGGTCCTCATTCAAATGGCGGTTCAATAAAATCAGTTGCAGCCTTTCACTGAAACTTGGCATCTCTGCCAAATGTCTGCTGCAGTAATTTTGTTAGCCAATGATAAATACAGCAACATACTTTGTATATTATCATACTTTGTATGTGAGAAGTGGTCCCTTTTGGTCACAATTATGCACTAGTCAATTGAAACCCTGGCCCCCCGACCCCGGGATAGGGCGGGGGAAATTAACATTTTGACAATGTTAAAGTTTGGTAATTACCCCACTACCGGGGGAATATTGACTGTTAAAGTTACCGCCCCTATGGCCCCAGCACTTTGCAAATTATAATGGGAAATCGTTGAAGAATAAAATGTTCACAACATGTGAAGGCGATTCTTGATCTTAAACTTTGATCCACATCAAAAGATACTGAATAATCTACATTTCAAGTATCTTGCAGTCATCATCAGGAATATATAAAAAGTGAAAATATATTCCCTTTTTTTAAAGAAAAACTATGAGGAAACAATTCTCTGATTTCGAAGATTCCGCCATGTTGCCATGAGGATAAACTTGTTCCAGTCCACTTTCATATCAGCCGCACGTTAAAGTCCTGGCTATTGTCCCGGCTAATAAATTGACTTGTTATTTACCCTGTACCCCGGGGGAAATAGTGCATTAAAACCGTGTTAATCCACGGCCATTCCCCCGTTAATTCCCTGCCCTGTCCTGGGGGGCCGGGGTTTCAATTGACTAGCTATAGTGCATTAATACTTAATAAATGATTTTCTCTATACCTTTATGTCATCTAGAGTGCTAGCTCAAGTATCAAGTGAGGTAGTATGTCCACCACCAAACAGGCCATCTGAGGGACAATTATTTTTTAATCTTGAACTTTCTCCAATGGCGTCACCTGCTTATGAAACAGGAAGGTATGACGGCCATATTGCTAAAGCGTTCTTACAGACTCTTCCTTACCATTGTCAAACTTTTAGACTAGAGCCTAACTTCAGTTGCTACTTGTTTAATTAATGTCCTGTTTTGGATGAAACTGTCAGCCTCAATTGAAAAAAAAATTATTGTTTTGGCCAGTCAGACACTTGGTTATTTCACTGATAAAACCTGTAGACAAATTATATAACTCTATCCTTTCAAATTTTTTAGCTATGTTACACAACTTTTTGACTATATACTACAGCATTCAGGGAGGCAGACACTTGCAGCCACAAATGGTGTATCCCCTCAATAATTTCTGAAAGTTTGTGAATGACAGCTTCAGGACTGCATGGTTATATTGTGCAATTAACAAAGCAGAAACAAATATTTTATAACCACAAAAGACATAAATAAGCATGAAATGTACATATGAAATCGAAGTATATTAAAGAGAAAAAATATGGCCTGCCAGTCTAAAAATTTTTGGCAGGCAAAATAAATTTTAGCCTGCTATTTTATTCATTGAACTGCCAAAATGGTGATGTCTCATATGAGTCACATTGTAAAAATCAATGTTTTCATGATGTGCATTTTTATAGTTTTTAAACTTGTCTATTTTACTACAATAAACTTGGATTTACATTTCAAATATAAATGTATTTTGCATTTTTCCTTTGTCAACATCACTTATTATGTCAGCAAAAGTGATGCTGACAAAGAAAAAGTCACTTTGCACGAACGAATATGCCTTGTGGAAAACCATAGGAAAACTGCATGGCGTTAAGAGTAGTATGTCAAACTGGAGCATAGACGGCATTTGACAAAGACTCTCCATTGTTGATAGAGTGGGGAAACCTATGTTCTTGACAATGAGTTCCTCGTAATGATTAATAATCAACTGATTCCCAGAGTGCACTCAATCCCGTGTTTGGGAGTTAAACTTGATGAAACATTGAATTGGGACGAACATATTGAAATGGTTTGCAAAAAAGTCGGAGCGGGCATGGGAATTTTAAAGCGTATCAAGCCCTATGTTCCTGCAAACACATTGATATCAATTTATAATGCTCTGATACAGCCTTACTTCGATTACTGCTCTCCTCTTTGGGGGATTTGTAACAAAACACTAAGAGATAATTTACAAAAGTTCCAAAATCGGGCCACCAGTCTAGAATAATAGCTGGCGCCAGTTATGAGATCAGATCTGCTGACGTTCTTCGAACTCTTGACTAGGATAATTTGGAAACAAGATCATGGTACTTAACCAAGGCAACATTCTTATATATAGTCTTGAGTAATAGTGCTGCACCAACTCTGAAAGATTCGTTCATAAGTAGAAATATTTTACTAAACAATTATAATCTTAGAAATTCTCAAACTGATCAGACCCTTCCAAAGCCAAACAGAAAATTTCTCAAAAGAAGCTTTAAATATAGCGGTGCTTATCTTTGGAATAACCTTCCGCTTGAAGCTAAGCAAGCTCAATCAATTTATATATTTAAAAGTTGTATAAAACAAAATTTTTGATGTTAATAACTGAGTCTGGATTCAGTTAATCATATCTTTATCTGGGACACACCATCATGGTTTACAGTAGCTTTTGACAATGTACATATTGTAGTAGACTTAGTTTCCTTCCTTTTTATATTCTTTGTAATATTTTTTATATGGACGCCCCCCATGGAAATCAACTTTTGTAGTTGTCGGGGCTAGTGTCGCTAAATAAAGTGTGTATGTATATGTATATGTATGTATGTTCTTATCCCACTTGGGAATGGCGGAGTTAACTAAAATTTAACGTCCTTAATTTAGATTATCAGAACATACAGTTGAATTAAACAGATTACTTGAAAGAGTTTACAAACAGTCTCAATGTATAGATGTTGAGTCATTGTGTATTGTGACTGGGGAAAAGGTAATCAGTAGCACTTATAATAATGTTGCAATAATGCAGGTGGCGTATTCAGATATTCCCGCACTTCTCCACCATAGCTGTAGAAAGTTTCTGGTGTCAGGCGAGTTTTACTGCCTGAGAGCAGGCTTTAGTGAAACAGGACCCGCCTGATCCAGGGTACTAGCACTCCTCGTAGGATAACAAGAGTTCCATGCAATTACTTCTGTTCCTGGATTGACATCATAATTAGCCTAACTCAGACCCTGCTTATACTAGAGCGAAAGTTTTCAGATTCACGTTGCCGTTTACATACGCAGCAACGAATCCGATAGTAAATCTTCTCGGTTTCATGCCGTGTCTGGAAATTCTGAATCCGGAAGAGTTTGTGGGAACTTCATATCCGGAAACATTTGAATCCGGAGAACTCTTGTGTAAACAGCTTTGTATATAGAAACTGAATCAATTTGTTGCGGTGTATATTTTCAAATTTATAGCTATTAAATTCAACCGCCAAACAGGGTCAAAACATCACATAATATCATTGAGAGGGGTAAAATTATTTACTTTGTATTGACCATCGCTGTGTCGGGCTGTGTAGTGTAAACGCCTCACGCACCCGTATATACTTAAAAAACAAGGAATCTGGATACTTCTACAAATCCAGAAACTTTTGCTCTAGTGTAAATGTAGTCTCAGACCCAGACTCTTTTCTCCCTGTCATGTTTTAAAAATGCCATGTTTAGAGTTAAATGAGAGTACACGAGAGTAGGCAATCATTGACTTTGGTTCGCTGTTCATAATGCTCCCCCAACACTAATCGTGTATTCTGAGTATTTAAGGCCTGTTTCATACGTCGAATTTAATACAGACGAATTTAATTCGTTATCATTAAATTTGTCAATTGGTCGACATTCAAACGACGAATTTAATTCAGACGAATTCATTTCATGACTAGCGATCATGGATTACCCAGAAATAAAAACCACGGGATCAGAAAGAGAGAAACAGACATAATTTATGCATTTAATTTGACACGACGATACGACATCGTATGAAACGAAGACGCGCTACAGACGTTGTATCCGTCTGACCCAACCTTGTACCCAGGATATTTCTTTGGTCCTGGGTACGAGGTTGCGTCTGACCATGACGGATAAAACGTCTTGGACGAATTTAATTCATCAGATGAATTTAATTCGTTCAAATTCATACGATGCACTACCGTCGCATTTAATTCGTCCAATTAAATTCGTCTGAATTAAATTCGACGATAGTGCGACGTATGAAACAGGCCTAAGTTTTACTTAACACATAGTTGGAACACTTAATCTTTATTTTGTTAATCTATAAAGTTTGAAATGTCCACTGTAACAATTCGTGACTGCTACCTCTCATCAACTCTTATTCTTGTTTGACGGAGCTAAAGTAGAAATTATGGCCTGAAGGAAGCTTGACATTTTCATGATGCAAATGCTGATGGGATTAAAAACTGGATTTAAAAATTCTTTGTTCCTAGGTGTGGTCAATCCGTGTAGATGTTACAGTGTTAGATGATGGTGGAAATATTATAGATTGTGCGTCCATTGCCACTATTACCGCATTGTCTCATTTCAGGTTTGTCTTTGTTTACTTTAATGATTACCTTCTTGCGACTTGTGCAAATACGGTGAGAAAAACTATATTTAAGGGAATTGGGGGGAACGTTCACCCACCGGATTGAATAACGTATGGAACGTACTGGTCCAGAATGGAACAAAATAGACAAACGTTTGCTTGTCAAACAGTAGTGTGGACCATCTATATCTATGGTGTGGATACTGGTACAAACCTGTACGAGGTTTTGCAACAATCAATAATACACGCTAGATTTTTATGTCTTCGTGAAGTATGCTGTCTACACTTTCTCAAAGTTTTATTAGATGCGGGAAAAGGCGAAAATGGACCAGGAATACAACCATACAAGTACTCCAGTGTAAATCACTTTCTTGAAGTTAGAATTTTCGTCCAAAAGTGGTGACGGGGGGATAATGGCAATAAGATGTAAAATTAACTGAAGAACCCGCAATTCAAGGGCCCCTAAATGAGGAGTCACGCCACTGTTCACATTACTGCGGTTATTCCTATATTGTGTTTTTTAGTCATAAAATGCTCTGTTTCGGTTTTTTGTGGGACAACGATGGAAACCGCTGATATGTGTGATAATCATATATCTAATGTTGTTTATAATATATATGTAGTTAATTATCTATTTAGACGTCCTGATGTCTCAGTTTCTGGTGAAGACGTCACTATAGTGAGTTTAGTTTGTTTTATTCAACAGATGGTCAAATTATCGTTCAAATTGTTAATTACTCTATGTTAGAATAGACGTGACCAATTTGACGAATAACAATATTTGATGTAAAATTCTGACCATCCTTGATTGCTTGAATCATGTATAGAATCAATGACAATTACTGTTATTATTTCTTGCAAGAGAAAGAGAGTACGATATTGATATAGACAAACAAGAAACTAAAAACCGCAGAGTATTTCATAAACAAAACTCGTTAAAGTGCACATGACATGAAAATTTCTCCCCAATTTTCATGCGTCACTTAAATGTACCTTGAAAATGATGAAGAATGGCCTTAACAATTTATTCATCTCATTCCCACGTTATCGGGCATAAACGAAATTTGGTACAGTAGTAAGTGCACCTAAGCAAACATTTTGCAACGTTTATATGGTTGTCATAGCAACACACTAGTTACAAGATCTCTCTGTCCTATTTGTCCAATTCTTTGATTCCAACAAAAAGAGAGGAATTTTTGTGATTTTCATTTATAACTATCGTTTTATAGGTGCTGTGGAGAATTTAAAAAAAAAGAATTAAATAAATTTTCATGCCATGTGCACTTTTAAAAATATTTAACAAATTTTGACCGACGCCTGCGAGTGTGTCACATGATTTCTTAGAAGTCATTTATTGACAGTTTAATCACGAGACAATTATGAACGTTTATTACTGTGATATTACCGAAACAACGATATGCTGCTCATTCCCTTTCTGTCTCGCCAATAAATTTTGAATGAGGTAAAGAACAAACCAGTAAATACGGAGCATTATATATATATATAACTATTCGTGATGAAGAGTATTTTAGTGGCGGACTATTAGAAAAATGAGGTTCAACTTGCACGAATTTCTTTTTCGGCTTGTAATTTTTTTTATGGAATATTAGTTTTTTTACGGTACTCTCTTTTTGCGTGAGTTTTTTTGTCCGCCCCTATCGGATATTTAGCTACAAAATTATTTTAATTTTGTTTTTCTTTAGTATTCAATAGAAGAGCGTGATCCAGTGCCGTTAAGCGTCCACCATATTCCTATTTACGTTACGTTTGCATTTTACGATAATGGGTAAAACTTATTAATGTTATATTCAACCGCAGGATATTGTCCTTTAGTAGTAGTTTATGTAGTTCAAATAACGCCCAGAAATTAAGTTAATAAGCGTAAAATTTCATTGGAAATACTAAGAAATACCATGGATTGTAAAATAACATTCATGGAAATACTAAGCCTCGTCAAAACATTTAACATATAACGTTAGCAAACTTGCTAACAAGAGAAAGGCGTAAAAATATAATTGATTATAAAAATATAATTGATTGCAAGTCTCTGTGCACAATCATATATTTGCAGCCTATTTGTTTCAAAAACCTCAACAATAGGAGTCGTCCGTGCTGTAGAAATACATGAATTGTATAAGCTCTTGTGAGTTGTGATTGATCGGAATGTGATTGATTCAAGCCCTTGATTCAAAAACTGTTCTTGTAGTTATTGTAGAATATTACCTCCATGGATATATTTGTAGAGCTTTACTACTAGTGGATCCTACGGATAGAGAAGAGAGCGTCATGGATGGTCAAATGATGATTGCCATGAATGTTGATCGTGAAATTTGTGCAGTGCAAATGAATGGAGGGTTATCTCTTGAAGCTGATCAGGTACATAATAGTTACTTCCATGTAATAAGTCATACACTCTAATTAATATCTAAGTCATACACTCTTTATTATTAACTAATAAATATCCAAGAATTATGTTGGTTGAACGATATAGAAAATAGTTTGAGTTTTGAGCCCTTCACTCACTTCCACTCTAGGAGCCTCGAAAGCATTGAAGTATATTCCATATTTTAAAATTTTTGAGGTAGATACTTCTTTGAAGCTCGTGAATACGAACTAATCAACGCTGTCTATGAAACGAAGCCATCTAGCACTGAACATACATGTATTTTGAAGATAGTTCTAAACCAATTATAGCAGGAGCTGGAATAACTAGAAGCGCAAAACTTTTCTTTGGAATTGGACTGATAGTGGAAGATGTCTAATATCAGTCCAATTCCAAAGAAAAGTCCTTTCCATGAAGTTTGCAACTATAGACCAATACCACTTTTTTCGTTGGTCTCCAAGGTGTTTGAACGTTGCATCTACAATAGAATTATTGACCACCTCTCAAGTCAACTTACAATATGGTTTTCAAAGCGGCAAGTCTACAACTGCCCAGATGCTTTATGTTCTTCACAAGATTCATAATGTCTTGGAGAAAAGAGGCCAAGTTGACACTGTCTATCTCAGCATTGCTGGACTATCTACTGCAGGATTTGTGTTTAGATCTTTCCCAAGACAGTCTGGTAGAAGTGGTGGCGGCACGGGTATTCTGTGCAAAGAATCGTTGAATGTAAAATCCAGTGACTGTGGGGAATTTAATTCGTTTGAATTCTCGGAGTGGAATGTTTGTGTACACAAGCAAACCATTAAAGTGGTGACAATCTATCGACCTCCTTACTCGGAAGATCACCCGGTTTCATCAAATGTGTTTTTCGAAGAGTTTTCATCATACTTGGAGAACATCGTTATGATTCCCGAAGTACTCTTGATTACAGGTGATTTTAATTTTCACGTTGATTGTCCAACCGAAGCAGACGCGAAAAAGTTTGCGGACTTAATGAATACTTTTGGACTTATCCAACATATTCATGTCCCAACTCATTCATCAGGTCATACCCTTGATTTGATTATCACTAGATCAATCAATGATGATGTCACAATTACCTCTCCTTTGGCGACGTTTGCTTTGTCTGATTATTTTTTTGTTGAATGTTTGTTGGATATTCCTCGCCCAAACATCCTAGTTAAAGAAGTTTGCTATCGCAAAGTTAAACATATTGACCTCAATGCCTTTAAAGCTGATATACATGTATGCGCCTCAGACCTATTTCAGAAAACTTGGTCAAGTGTTAATGATATGTCAAAACCCTATGATATTACCCTATACGTTCTATTCTCGATAAGCATGCTCCTTTGAAATCGAAAGTTATGACTGTTCGACCAATAATGGTTCCTTGGTTTAATGATAGTTTAAAGAAGCTGAAAGCTAAACGTAGGAAACTGCTTAAATCGAAACTTGAATGTGATAAGAATGCTTATCGTAAGGTACGCGATGACTACAGTGCTCTATTGAATGACACCAGAAAAATGTTTTATTCCAACCTTATTGATAAATCTGCTGGTGATTGTAGAAAATTATTCCAAATTGTGAACTCTTTGAGCAAAGTCGAGGAGTTTCCTGAAAATCGCGATCCTTCCATCCTTGCTAACGAGTTTGGCGAGTTCTTTTGTTAACGAGTTTGGTGAGTTCTTTTGTTGTCATGAATTAGCCCCAATCATCGCTGAAATCATTAATCTCTCTTTCTCTGAAGGAATTGTACCCGATCATTGGAAAATAGCGCTGGTTCTACCTCTTTTGAAGAAATTTGGGCTTGATTTTATGTTTGAAAACTTCAGACCTATAAGCAACCTGCCATTTGTTGCCAAGTCTGCTGAGAAGGCGACGATCTCTCAGTTATCTATACATTGTGCTGAAAATGCCCCCTTTCCCGAGTATCAATCAGCGTATCGGAAAAATCACTCAACAGAAACAGCTTTACTAAAAGTCCAGAACGACATTCTCCTCAGTATGGATCGCCAGGAGGTTACCCTTCTTGTGCTTATCGACCTAAGTGCCGCATTTGATACTATCGACCATGCAATCCTACTGGAGACACTTGAAAAAGACTTTGGCGTAACTGGAAATGCCCTCAAATGGCTAACATCTTATTTATCCGAGAGAAAACAAACAATTTTAATTAAAGACCATGAATCGGAATCGGAGTTCCGCATGGTAGCTGCCTTGGCCCTGTCCTCTTCATACTCTACGTGGCTGGGCTATTTACGATTATTGATAAACATCTTCCCAATGCATATACGTATGCAGATGACACCCAGATTTATCATTCGTTTCGGCCGGATACATCTTTATCGCAAGATGCTGCACTAAAGTGTATTGAAAACTGTGTTGCTGACATTCGTGCCTGGATGCTTTCTAACCGTCTCTTGATAAATGACTCCAAGACTGAATTTATTATCATCGGTTCAAAGCAGCAAATGTCAAAGATTAACACCAATGAAATTACCGTTGGTGAATCTACGATCGAGCCTGTGGAGGCGGTGGAAAGTCTCGGAATGTGGTTTGACTCGCATATGTCGATGGATATTCACATTGGAAAAGTGTGTAGTAAGCCTCTATAATATCCGGCAGATAAGGAAATTCCTTTCAGAAGATACAACAAAGATTTTGGTTCATGCTTTTATTACTTCACACCTGGACTACTGTAACTCATTGTTTTATGGTCTTCCACAGTCTCAATATGATAGGTTACAAAGAGTTCTCAATGCCGCATCACGTGTGGTCTGTCTAATCCCCAAATTCGATCACATTACTCCCGTTTTGATTGGCCTTCATTGGCTTCCTGTACGGTATCGGGTGATTTTCAAGATTTTGTTGCTGGTGTACAAGGCTCTTCATGCTAATGCACCGCCTTATATCTCAGACCTTCTGACACCTAAGCATATTGGTTGCTACAGCCTGCGCTCGAATGAGCAAAATTTGCTAATAGTTCCTAAGACAATGAGGAAAACGTTTGGCGACAGAGCTTCTGCCAAGGCTGGTCCATTTTTGTGGAATGAACTTCCCGCTGACATTCGTCAGGCGTCAACAGTAGAAACTTTTAAAAACAGACTTAAGACCTTTCTTTTTTAAAAAAAGGCATTTTATCTTTAAATATAATAGTAAATTTTAAACATGTATATATAGGTATCATCTCATATTTTATAACATTTTATTTGAATTTGTAATGATAGCGCTTTAGAATATTTATAGTGTTTAGCGCTTTATAAATTAATAAATTATTTAATTATTATTTATTTCGCGAACGCTTTCGATAAAGTCAGCCATGATCTCTTACTCGTAAAGCTTCACAATTTTGGCATCAGAGGAAATCTTATTCGCTGGTTCGGGGACTATCTTTCTTGGCGATTACAGAGAGTCATTGCTCTTGGTGTAACATCTGAACCACATCCAGTGCTTTCTGGAGTTCCTCAGGGACTTAAACCAAACCAAGTGTGTAGTCATGCATTTCTCAAGAATTGCTCAACCGATGATCACACAGTACACACTATCAGACACTCCAGTCCTACAATCATCCAGTCAGAAAGATCTTGGCATAACTACCACTAACGACCTTAAATGAAACAAACAGGTGCAGGAAATATCGACCAAAGCAAATAAAATATTAGGTTCGTAAAACGAACGGCGTTTGACATTTGCCAAGGTAGAGTTCGTAAGGTACTTTATTTGACTATGGTTCTTAGTCAGCATCATGGTAGTCAGGTGTAGGCACCCCAGACGGTAAGCAGCGACGTGCCACCCAATTTATTCTGTCATTGCCGTACCAAACAGATATATCATACCAGGAAAGATTTGGCTACCATCGGCATCATCCCTATATGTTACTGGCACGAGTATTTAGATCTAGTGTATCTCTACAAGTGCATCATTTCCAACTCTGATAGTAACATTTCTATCAAGATTCCTACTCGAGAAACACGAAGTACTAATGGAACCAATGGTATATTACTTGAAGTAGCCAAGTGCAAGACAGTGAGCTACCAAAACAGTTTCTACGTCAGAGTTGCCAACGTGTGGAGTACACTCCCCTGTTTGATCAGAGAAACCAAAAAAACCGTGGTCTCTTTCAAATTTTGTTTAATGCAACATTAGAAGGATTCACCATAGGATTCACCAAGGAAACTCGCGCATTGACTAACTTGTCGTGTCGTGTCGTGTCTGTCTGTCTGTCTGTCTGTCTGTCTGTCTGTCTGTCTGTCTGTCTGTCTGTCTGTCTGTCTGTCTGTCTGTCTGTCTGTCTGTCTGTCTGTCTGTCTGTCTGTCTGTCTGTCTGTCTGTCTGTCTGTCTGTCTCTCTGTCTGTCTGTCTGTCTGTCTGTCTGTCTGTCTGTCTGTCTGTCTGTCTGTCTGTCTGTCTGTCTGTCTGTCTGTCTGTCTGTCTGTCTGTCTGTCTGTCTGTTTGTTTGTTTGTTTGTTTGTTTGTTTGTTTGTTTGTTTGTTTGTTTGTTTGTCGGTCTGCAAACCAGTTATTGTTCATACTGTGTATTTCGAATGTCTTGGAACCCCGTTATTGGAGAACTAATCTCTGTGTGGTAATTCCAGCCATGTAATCTATTGTGTAGCTAATTTTATGTAATAGTTTGTGTAAAATGGCAAAATCTGTAAACTAAAATAAAATGAAGTACGTGACAACTTGACCATTACTTTACTTCATGCTATATGCAGCTACTTATTGATGAACTATATAAAAAATAATTGTTGAAGGGTTTTATGGTGTAGATGGGCAAAATCCTGTATATAAGATATTACTTTTTTGCAGGTTCTAAGATGTTCACAAATTTCTGCTGTTAAAGTTGCTGACATCACTGAACTCATTCATAAAGCGCTCAGAGTTGATGCGGAAGCCAGGTGGGAACACGAAATTAAAACATATTGTGGTGGTTAATAGTGTGATGACACTAGTAGTTTATTAAGGCCTGATTCCACGGGCGCTTTTTCTCGGCGAAATGCGAAATATTTCGCCTGTTTCTTTTGAATTGCGACCACTCGAATAAATTATTTCTACTTGATTGCCCACAATTCAAAAGAAACAGGCGAAATATTTCGCATTTCGCCGAGAAAAAGCGGCCGTGGAATCAGGCCTTTAGATCTTGTGATGGTTAATGGTGTGATGACACTAGTAGTTTATTAGATCTTGTGATGGTTAATGGTGTGATGACACTATAGTTTATTAGATCTTGTGATGGTTAATGGTGTGATGACACTAGTAGTTTATTAGATCTTGTGATGGTTAATGGTGTGATGACACTAGTAGTTTATTAGATCTTGTGATGGTTAATGGTGTGATGACACTGGTAGTTTATTAGATCTTGTGATGGTTAATAGTGTGATGACACTAGTAGTTTATTAGATCTTGTGATGGTTAATGGTGTGATGACACTAGTAGTTTATTAGATCTTGTGATGGTTAATAGTGTGATGACACTAGTAGTTTATTAGATATTGTGATGGTTAATGGTGTGATGACACTAGTAGTTTATTAGATATTGTGATGG
>CACRXK020014380.1:0-13142 GCA_902702795.2 Paramuricea clavata
TGGTAAATGGAAATCACCATCAGGTGGACGCTGGTTATTTACTAGCGATGCTTTGTCTATAACCTGGTATTGTAAAAGCAAAACTGTCTTATTTCAAGGTCCTCGTGGCAGCGAAGTGGCTGACTCTTTGAAGAAAAATATCGATGCATCGCGAATTGCAATAGTGAAAGATGCCGAGCTAAACATTGCTACCCCTGCTGTTTCCGAAAGACGGAATGAATCTATCGATAACCAGTGTAGTCTCAGTATTAACAATTTCTAACTCGAACATGTTTGATAGATCTAGTAATACCACAACAACTATCAACCGAAACGACTCGGATGCTAGCGAAGGAAAAGCAAATGAGCAAGAAATGTGTTCACACAAGCAGAACGAAGGCGATTATATAATGAATTGCAAAGACTGTAGTAAATTATCTGTAGAAGTAGCAGAAATTAAATTGGACTTGGCATTATTATTCCTAAAAGTTAATACTGCTGAAGTTCCCGCTACATGTGAATGCAATCGGCTACGAAGCGAAAATCAGCTATTGAAACAAGAAATTAAATTACTCAAGGAAACGCTGCACGGCATGGAATTGTCAAAATCGAGAATTAGCATCGCTATCGATAATATGAATAATCAACCAACCATCACTGACAATGACTCTGTCGTACTAATTGATATAGAAGAATCTGAAGTTAACGTAAACACTAATATGAATAATTTACCATCTGCGACAGACAATGAGAAACGATATAATACCCGAGGGCCAGTTGTTAATGACTCTCTTACGAAATACAGAAATCCCAATAAACCAGTCGTCCAAGACTCCCTGACCTCATTCGACCATCTCCTGAAAGAAAAGGCCGCCTTAAACGCCAATATGCATCGTCATAAGAGGAATCAAATGCAAAATTCTCCAACTAACACAACGCATTTCTCGAAACCTAATTACCGGCGCAATCAGGCCGCCTTAAACGCCAACATGGATCGTCATAAGAGGAATCCAATGCATAATTCCTCAACTAACAGAACGCATTTCTCGAAACCTAATTACCGGCGCAATCAGTTTTCCGAGCCTAAACATCAATATCGTCAAGCAAATTTTCCCTCGAAGATTTTTTCGAAGCGGTCGCTATCGAAGGATTCCGAAACCAAGAACAACAGCAGACAATACAGATACAAGAGCAAGTCAAATCAACCCGGCATACAAAGTGAATCCTTTCCAATCAAAGTCAGAGTTACAGCTTGGAGAAACGGAGTCCTGGGAAGCTTACCTACAGCTGGTCAATCGCACCTTGGACCAGTTTGGAACCCTCGTTTAGGCGCAATCCAACGGACAAGTGATAATTATACATCTCAGAGAAGTGTAAATTTTAATAATTTAATTAACATTAAGACTAATACAAACCCCACCATTGGAAAGTCCTCAGTCCCGTCCTTCCTCTTGTCAAATGTATGCCATATAACAAATAAGGTAGACGAATTAGCTGCTGTTGTATCGATCTATGACCCATCCGTGGTAATGATAACTGAATCTTGGCTAAGTGATGATATCGGTGATTCCTCGGTTAAGATCGGTAATAAATACAACATATTTCGTCGCGATAGAAAGTCTCCTGGCGGTGGAGTGATCGCCTACGTGAATAATTGTTTACCAGCCGAGCGTATGACTCACCTCGAAGAAGAAAACAAAGAAGTGATATGGTTGTTGTTAAAACCCCCCAGAACCCCTAGACCTTACAGTACAATCGTTGCCGCTGTTGTGTACTACCCTCCTGGTCAATCCGCCGAACAAGCAATCGATATGAATGAATACTTAACTACTTGTATAGATAGTCTCTTGCGCGAACGTCCTTCATCTGGAATTGTTATAGCTGGGGACTTCAATCAACTAAAATTAAGAGAACTATGTAACATATTTAATTTAAAAAGATCTGTAACTAAACCGACTAGAGGACACAACATTCTTGATCAAATCCTTACAAATATGCTCCCTCTCTTTGACACTGTTAGCCATCTCCCCCCAATCGGACGCTCCGACCACCAATGTCTTCTAATCAAGCCCATTAAAAGACAGAAAACTCCGGTTACGTCAAAAAAAATTAGATTGATGAAACGAGCAAATTTAAATGACCTCTCCCTGAATATGGCTTCTGAAGATTGGACTGCTGTATATTCAGCACTGGATGTGGATGAGAAAGTATCAGCTTATAACTCCATTATAATCAAGATGCTTGACGAGTTCTTACCAGAAAAAAACCATCAGAATACATCACTCTGATAAACCGTGGATCACTGGTAATATTAAAATGCAAATCAAAGCTCGTCAGAAAGCCTTTTCTCGTGGTGATCAGCCAAGATACAAACAACTCTGCGAGAAAGTGGCAAATCTTATAGCTAAAGCTAAAGCCACCTACTATCGGTCCAAGGCCTCAGAATTTCGTACCTCGAATCAATCGAAGTGGTATAACTGTATCTACTCTTTAGTAAATGCCGAAAACACAACCCACACCCAATTTCCACACAGGCCCGAAAACCTAGACTTATCCGACTTAGCTGAAAAACTTCAGAAAGCCTTCACTAAACCATGGTCGGACCGGTACACGAATGTCGCCTTTGAAATACCTGAAGTGAACCATCCACATAAGAATAACAAACCACCTCTTCCTTCTATTGGCCAAGTTAAAGCGGTCTTAAAACATCTTAATCCAAGAAAAGCAACTGGCATTGATAAGGTTCCTGCATGGATGCTCAAACAATACCACGAAGACCTAGCTCCTGTGGTTTATGACATTGTGTGCTGTAGTATAAGTCAATGTTGTTATCCATCACTCTACAAACATGCCCTAATTTCCCCTGTTCCTAAAGTGCAACCACCGAGAGACATTAACA
The DNA here is from genome assembly GCA_902702795.2 of Paramuricea clavata. Lineage (NCBI taxonomy): Eukaryota > Metazoa > Cnidaria > Anthozoa > Malacalcyonacea > Plexauridae > Paramuricea > Paramuricea clavata. Next base: position 2,879 of record CACRXK020014380.1, read on the forward strand.
ATGATTTCCGCCAGATATCAGTCTTACCCCATCTTGCCAAGATCCTGGAAAAGATCCAGCTCCAGTTAAATATTGAAGATCTGAAAATTAAGAATAACCAGCACGCGTTTACTCAACATCGAAGCACAGTCTCTGCGTTAATATCAACTACCCAAACCTGGTTTAATGCCACTGATTGTTCAAAAACAGGCAAAATGGGGGTTCATGCGGCCTTCATTGACTTTCGTAAGGCCTTCGACCTTGTGGATCACAATATTCTTTTGAACAAATTAGCAGCTATGAACATAAATAAACCCTTCTGGTTATGGATTAAAAGTTTCCTTTCCGGAAGAGTTCAACAAGTAAATCTCAATGGTACCTTATCATCCATTGCAACATGCCCGGCCGGAGTCCCGCAAGGCTCTGTAATATCTCCCATTCTTTTTAATACCTACATTGATGATTTGGAGGACGCCTTACCAGAACAACTAAAAGTCAGTACGAATAAGTATGCAGATGACTGCACACAACACCAAATAGTGAGCGTAGATTCTAATAGTAATTTACAACACTCTATCAATGAAGTAAATAACTGGGCGGTGTTAAATAAAATGGCAATTAATGCTAAAAAAACTAAGGACATGTGGATCTCTTTCACGGACGCTATACCTGAACCACCACGTCTTCGTATTGGAAATGAGTTAATAGAAAGGGTCAACGCTTTTAAATTACTTGGCGTGTCGTTCCAAAATAATCTAAAGTGGAACGCACATGTTGAAGAGATTACACGTAAAGCAAATAAACGCCTTTACCATCTTAGAGAATGCAGGAAATCGCAGTTACCAGCTGAAGTCGGTATTATTACCTATCAATCCGAAATAAGACCAATTCTCGAGTATGCATCACCTGTCTGGGCGGGACTGCCTAATTACCTGCGAGATGAAATAGAGCGGGTTCAATCCAGGAGCTTAAGAATCCTTGGCCTGGAAAAAGATTACCTACCACCGCTGAACGAAAGAAGGGAAGAGGCAACTAGTCGAGAAGTTGATAGGTTTATGAACGATCCAAACCATCCCTGTCGCAGTGTTTTGCCAGAATTAATTAACAATCGGTACTATTTAAGGAACATTGACCGGAATCGCAATATATCATTCTTCTCAGGAACTGAAAGGCATAAACATTCTTTTTCAGGAAGAGCTTGTAAATATGTATAAATAATTTTAACTTATTGGAAGAACTTATTAGTTTAAAGAACTTATTAGTTTTAACTTCTTAGTTAGTTTTCTAAGTTACCTTACAACAATTTGTAATATAAAGACATACCCACAGCATATATACTTTCTTAAACAAGTAATTGTAAGTCCATTGTACTTTTTTATCTTAAGATGGATGAATAAAGCTATTATTATTATTATTATTATTATTATAGAATAGCAAAATTTGAAGCGCGAGCGTTGGCCACTTACAGCGTAGAATTTATAGCTCAATAATACAATATGTTTGTATCATGCAGACATATACTATATGCAATCGACATAGTTATTCTCGACGTTTGTGATAGGGACTATAACACTTCCAAAGCTAATAAACCTATAACCTATAACTTAACACATTTTATCATCAAACAATATATCTATAGACTTATTACTGGTGTACGAAACGGAAACATTCACACTTGTTATACTATGGATAACAGCAAGAAACAGCGTGTATTTTATTTTATTACTGGAGACTTGCGTTAAATTTCCTGTATTTATCTAGCGCATAAAAGGAAAAAGTACGAAAAAAATATTTAAAATAAAAATAATATTTTCGTGAAAACTGCGTTTTTAGCACATTTTATGACCCACGACTTTACCCACGACTTTACCCACGACTTTACTCACGACACACGACTTTTAACCCACGACACACGACACACGACATATAGGGACACTCCTCTTGAATGCGTAATAAAATAAAACGTAATTATCACTGTTTTGTGGTTTGGTTCAGGGTAGACATTCCCTATCAGTATCACTAAATATATAATTTTTAAGGGGCTGTTCATATGATCCCGCTTACCGAGACGTCTTGCTTACCGAAACGAATATTTCCGTGCGTTCATATGGATTATTTCGTCCCACTCGCCGAGATGAAATTACAATGCAGTTCTATAATTAGCATATATGCAGAACGTCTACATTTCAGTCAAGCAACACAAATATATGGCGATTTTAGTGTTTTTCTTCGTTTATTTACAAGAAAAAGTATTGCGTGGGGTGTATATTTAATACTTGTTTACATGTTACGAAAGTATATCTAAATACTATAAAAATAGTTCAGTTTGCACCCCAGGTAATTATAGATACTAGTTACGTCAAATGGAGAGATAATGAGCATTTTTGCTGTAAAACGCAGATAAAGTATATATCATTTCGGACTTGTTTAAAAGTGTCAATTATCTGTCCATTAGGCGAGATAAATAATTCGTCAATTTGTCAAAGTTGGACGATAACCTTGCATGGTGGGCTGTTGTGTTTACATAATTCAAAGTCCAAGGCTGGTTCTTCTCTGACATGAAAATGTGCATGCTTAGGGCATTTCTGTCAATCATTCTTCGGTATATTTCGCGCGGTCGAGTAATGATAACATTACGTCATCAAAATCTTGGTTCAATAAAATTGTAAGTGAATTTAGGTTAGTAGGTAAAGTAAGGTTCACATAGGTATAGTTTGAAGTTTTTACTATGATATTTTGATAAGTATTTTAAGTTGTGAACATATTTTAATATTGATCGATTGAACAGCGAATCGACTCGACAAGTGCGATAACGCCTTAAATAAACAGAATTCGAGGGCTGGAACGAGCTACCAACGCCAACCCACACTTTATAACTCGGCGTTGATTGGCTGGATACAAATCACACCACTTGCTACATCACGTGTACAAAGAACCCTCAACCGTTAGTATAAAAGTGCGTGCACAACCGAAATTCGTCAGTGGATTCTCAGTGAAGTGAACTTTAGGAAACTACTACAAGAAGACCAACATTATATTCAGAACTGAGAATTATTAGAGGTTGATTGTAACGATTCACTACTTAAATTAAATAAAGCCTCGTAACAGTGGTATGAGGATGCGGGCTTAATTAAAAAGATCTCGGTAAAGCTTACGAGGTCCTCGCGCAGACGTATTTCCCGTGTATAAACAATAAAAACTCTTGACGATATAGTTCCACGCGTCATAAAATGAGTCATTTGCAAGATGAATTGGCGATGTTTTTTGGCGTTGTTGTTCTTCATCAAACTTGTGGCCGCAGTTTCTGGCACAATTGTTCAGGCAGATGATCACTTTGCAATTCAAGTTAACCTTCCAGCCGAGTGCTACAATCCAAGTGGTAATATCATGTCTCTCCTCACGGAGGATACCGTTTGGAAACCCCCGTGGTTGAAAGTACGAACATGTCGCAGATATTGTTAACTGTGACCTCTCGATAGAGACGGACATGAATACTGAGTCAGACTGGAAATTGGACACCCTTAAGTTTTGTATATATATATATATTTCTATTATTTACATTATGATATTACATGTTTTTCGACTAAAACTGCATGCGATTTGTGTATTTTTTGTTTATTATTAGCCATGCAGACTCGTGAGAATATATATATGTCAACCAAAATATCTCATAGGTACACTCAACACGTATACATGTTGCCCTAGGTTAGCGCATGCATGAAATTAGTTGGGTCCGATTTACAAAAAGTATTAACTAATTATTTTTATGTGTTTCAACTTTGTTCGTATATTACTATTTATTTTTCTCTCTCCCCGGGATAGTCAAAGGTCTCCCATTCTATTTGTACGGATTAGGATTAACACGTTCTACGATAGGGTTGCATATTCTATTTAGCCTAATTTTTAGACAAATGCCTACATATCAGCTCATATCGTCAAAAACCGGGCATAATTTGTTTCCGTCTTGCAGAATCAAGCTAATTTATTAAAAATAGTCCAGAAAAATATCAATTCTGGAACTATTGCAGGGGAATGATCAAATCTGTCCAAATGGGATAGATCCAATGCAATTACAAAACATTTATGAAGGAGTAATTGGAGAAGTGGTTTTGAATGCGTTCAACAGCACTCGTTTTTGAATATATCGAAAACCGCCTAACATAACATAAAAAACAACTAAACAGTAAATACACACTTTGACTTGACAACAGATTAAAAAACCTTTATTTACCCACTTTATTAAGATACATTATATACAATAAAGGCAATAATATACAAGGAATCTATGGTACGAATATGCTATAATTTACAATAGTTTTGGTTAAGATAGCATCAGCTAAGGGAAATGGAAATCAATTTACCGATTTTAGCGCTAATGAAAATGGTTTTGGATGCATCCAAAACCAATCCCTAGACAAATGCAAACAAATTAGGCAATTCATAGCTCATGAGAATGGTTTTGGATGCGTCCAAAACCAAACCTATAGGAAAATGCAAATCAATTTACCGATTTTAGCGCCAAGGAAAATGGTTTTGGATACATCCAAAACCAATCCCTAGACAAATGCAAACAAATTAGGCAATTTATAGCTCATGAGAATGGTTTTGGACGCGTCCAATACCAACCCTGTAGGAAAATGCAAATCAATTTGCCGATATGTCCAAAACTATCCTAGAGAAATGCAAACCAATTCGCTGATTTTAGCAAAAAATCTCCAGACAAATGAAAACAAATCAGCCGATTTTGGTGCGTTTGGAAATGGTTTTAGATGCATCCAAAATCAATCTCTAAACAAGTGCAAACAAATTGACCAATTTATAGCTCATGAGAATGGTTTTGGACGCGTCCAAAACCAACCCTGCGGAAAATGCAAATCAATTCACCAATTTACCGATTTTAGCGCTAGTGAAAATGGTTTTGGATGCATCTAAAACCAATCTCTAGACAAATTAGCCAATTTATAGCTCATGAGAATGGTTTCGGACGCGTCCAAAACCAACCCTGCGAGAAAATGCAAATCAATTGACCAATATGTCCAAAACTATCCTGGAGAAATGCAAACCAATTCGCTGATTTTAGCAAAAAATCCCCAGACAAATGAAAACAAATCAGCCGATTTTAGTGCTTTTGAAAATGGTTTTAGATGCGTCCAAAACCAATCCCTAGACAAATTTGCCAATGTATAGCTCATCAGAATGGTTTTGGATGCGTCCAAAACCAACCCTGCAGGAAAATGCAAATCAATTCACCAATTTTAGCGCTAATGAAAATGGTTTTGGATGCATCTAAACCAATCTCTAGACAAATGCAAACAAATTAGCCAATTTATAGCTCATGAGAATGGTTTCGGACGCGTCCAAAACCAACCCTGCGAGAAAATGCAAATCAATTGACCAATATGTCCAAAACTATCCTGGAGAAATGCAAACCAATTCGCTGATTTTAGCAAAAAATCCCCAGACAAATGAAAACAAATCAGCCGATTTTAGTGCTTTTGAAAATGGTTTTAGATGCGTCCAAAACCAATCCCTAGACAAATTTGCCAATGTATAGCTCATCAGAATGGGTTTGGATGCGTCAAAAACCAACCCTGCAGGAACATGCAATTCAATTCACCAATTTTAGCGCTAATGAAAATGGTTTTGGATGCATCCAAAACCAATGCTTAGACAAATGCAAACAAATTAGCTAATTTATAGCTCATGAGAATGGTTTCGGATGCGTCCAAAACCAACCCTGCGAGAAAATGCAAATCAATTGACCAATATGTCCAAAACTATCCTGGAGAAATGCAAACCAATTCGCTGATTTTAGCAAAAAATCCCCAGACAAATGAAAACAAATCAGCCGATTTTAGTGCTTTGGAAATGGTTTTAGATGCGTCCAAAACCAATCCCTAGACAAATTTGCCAATGTATAGCTCATCAGAATGGTTTTGGATGCGTCAAAAACCAACCCTGCAGGAAAATGCAAATCAATTCACCAATTTTAGCGCTAATGAAAATGGTTTTGGATGTATCTAAAACCAATCTCTAGACAAATGTAAACAAATTAGCCAATTTATAGCTCATGAGAATGGTTTCGGACGCGTCCAAAACCAACCCTTCGAGAAATGCAACTCAATTGACCAATATGTCCAAAGCTATCCTGGAGAAATGCCAACCAATTCGCTGATTTTAGCAAAAAATCTCCAGACAAATGAAAACAAATCAGCCGATTTTAGTGCGTTTGGAAATGGTTTTAGATGCATTCAAAACCAATCTCTAAACAAGTGCAAACAAATTGGCCAATTTATAGCTCATGAGAATGGTTTTGGACGCGTCCAAAACCAACCCTGCAGGAAAATGCAAATCAATTTACCGATTTTAGCGCTAGTGAAAATGGTTTTGGATGCATCTAAAACCAATCTCTAGACAAATGCAAACAAATTAGCCAATTTATAGCTCATGAGAATGGTTTCGGACGCGTCCAAAACCAACCCTGCAAGAAAATGCAACTCAATTGACCAATATGTCCAAAGCTATCCTTGAGAAATGCTAACCAATTCGCTGATTTTAGCAAAAATCCCCAGACAAATGAAAACAAATCAGCCGATTTTAGTGCTTTTGAAAATGGTTTTAGATACGTCCAAAACCAATCCCTAGACAAATTTGCCAATGTATAGCTCATCAGAATGGTTTTGGATGCGTCAAAAACCAACCCTGCAGGAAAATGCAAATCAATTCACCAATTTTAGCGCTAATGAAAATGGTTTTGGATGATCTAAAACCAATCTCTAGACAAATGCAAACAAATTAGCCAATTTATAGCTCATGAGAATGGTTTCGGATGCGTCCAAAACCAACCCTGCGAGAAAATGCAAATCAATTGACCAATATGTCCAAAACTATCCTGATGAAATGCAAACCAATTCGCTGATTTTAGCAAAAAATCCCCCAGACACGCATGAATTTTTCTTGTTGTTTCATCTAAAATATATAGTTTTCTACTGTCAGAAGCGAGTAATATCATGTTACTAGGGCATAAAGGTCGAGACACATGCATTGGGATTTAATTCAATTATGTAAATATCACGTTCAAGTGTTGCTGTATATAGGTATTTTTTATAAGATGACGTCATTTGTTCTGTAGTTTATGAGCCTCAAACTTGCTTTTGAAACTTATAATTTAACCCGAATTTTTTTATATGACGGTTAACCAAGTATAATCTTTATCGTGGTTTGATAAAAGAACGGTAAACAGGCCATTGGAACGGTAAACGGCGACTCCAATTTAAAACAATGACTAGACCTATCATTTACTATAAAATCTTGCTGCTATCCCCGTTTACCGTTGATATCACATCAAATCTTTTCGTTAATCGTTTGAAATGTTCTTATATATTATTATAAAGGGTTTAGCTCCAGAAGTCATGGCGATATACTCGCATTTCTTTACTATGGTCAATTTGAACATTGTACAGGCGACTTTTTGTTCCTCGTGGGGGGTCGCCATACTATAATAACCTGTGAAAAGTGCGGATTGCCTATATGAAAATAGCTGTGTAGACAACGTTTAGTATGTCCATGATTCCATTTCTTTTTAAACTCTGTAGCTATGTTCTATAGCAGTAGCTAATTGGTTCAAATGGACCAGGGAACGTTCGCACGTTAGAGTGAATAGCCGTTTTCTGAGCTAACCATGTTATTAAGTTTGACCAATTCATCTACTTTTAGTGCTGGATATGTTTTTACATTCACTATACGAAGCTTTCAATGATGATATGGAATAAGGTAGAAATCAAATTTACCAAAAGTCCAATAAATAATTTACTTTCATCCAGACGTGTATTATGTCCTCCTAATTAATTTCCCTTTACTTACAATATAAATATAGATTTTGCATCGCCTGGAATGATTGCTAATATGGATAAAAATTTCGGTTACCTACAGTACTTGTAGTGTAACATATATTTAATAATTTTTCCTCCATCGCAACACTAATCTATCTGCCTTTTTAACCATAACTCTCAAACAATTGGTATGCTTGTAAAATTCCCACATTCAGACAGTAGCTAATGAAAATAATTTGCTTTCCTTTTTATTATGAACTTCTACAAAAGTTAATTTAACTAAGAAACTTTCGTATACAATGTATAGGAAAGACTTGAACAACAAGAACAAAATCTATATTAATACAAAGTCATGCATACATAAACAACTGAAACAAATTTGCCCTATACTTTAAAATTTATCATACTAAATCAATTCTTAGTTAATGTTTACCTTTAAAAATTGAAGAAAAGTTTTACAATTTGTTATGTGAAACGATTTTCCAAGCTTTCTTACATATATTTTTTAAATTTTCCCGTTCTTCACTCCTGGCAAACAGCCATATTTTGAGATCAGTGAGATGATCACCCATACACCCATGAATTGCGCCCGCGATATTTGATGAACTTTAGACTTCGCTATTGCGATCCTTTTCCCCAGTGTAAATAGCCGGGGGGAATTAGTACCCTCGCACGGGATTATTTTCATAAGCAACTGTAGGCTATGATTTAAATTTATTTCACTTTAAAATCCGAGTAATAAGTTGGACAGGCCACGGCAAAATGAACGCAAAATTTTTACTTCGTATTGCATTTTACTTTAAATTAAAGCCCATAGCACAACCTACTTCATATATTTTGGAATTTGATAGTTCATTCTGTAGTTGCTAAACTGTCGAATGTTTTTTTCCCAATTTTTGTACGAAAATTAAAATACAATAATCGTGTTACCATGGCTGACATGAAGCGAGGACGAGAGTGTGCATTCAATATACCTTAAAATGAGCTTTTCTTATTTGGTGTTCCAGGATATGCCAGAAATGCAGCCATTGGGCATCAAAATTAACGTTTTCTGAGGGAGGACCCCTTCACTCTTCACTCCTTTCTCTACAAATCACTTACGTGTGCGGCGACGAAACAGGGGATAAAATTGAGGAGAACAAATCCCCCCGAAAGAGATTTAAGTGGGAGAAGCAGTTTTCGTTGGTGGTTGGGTTAGACAAATCTTCGCCAAAACTTAAGAAACTGTATAGATTTCAATATTTTCTGGGGAGCATACAGTACTTACCGAACACACTGGCCTGTTCTGGCCTGTCCCCATCATTACTATGCTACCTACTGATAATTTACAACTTTAAGTTAACATTAAATTGAAATCTGGTAAAAAAAAGCTTTTGACACATCCCGTCAAACAGCTGATGCCACATAGCATCTTTGTACGTGCAATTATACATTGTGTCTTAAAGAACCTTTGCTGTTCTCATCAAATGCTACAACAATTAAAAATACAAATAATTAGAAGCCACCATGCATGAGCTGATTTATGCAAATGTCAATTAATTAAAAGAGTTTACATTGGTTGCCTGACGAATCTCCCTAGACTAACCTGAAGTTCAGGCCCTAATTTGAAATAGAAAAAAAAAACCTACACAAAACCTATCTAAACCGTGGGATTGACACTGTGACTGTTATGTCAATAGATTTCATTGCACGAAAAATATCAGGGGGAAAATATAAAGATATTCATTAATTTCATTTCATGTTATATTCTCATGAACATGTCCGCAGAGTGTGCATTTTAAACTTAAAAATCCAAGGTACTTTTAAGAGTTCAGTTTCTCCATTTAATTTAACCAGAGCAAACAAAGATTTAGTCTGTTCTGTGCAACAGTGGAAGGACTGAATTCAACTTCTACTTTATTTAACTAACACGGTACTATTTCACAGTATATTAAAATATATGCAAATAATTTTGTTCTCTGCGATCTACTTTCCGCAATAGGAATTAAAGTGCGTCAAGAAAATACGCTAAAATCGTTTGTTTCATCATTGAACGAGGGATCTAAACAAACGGCTTGACTGCCAAACTTTCTCAAGCCAAGGTCTCAACTTGCTGGACGCGGATATACAATTTCTAACGGGATAACAACAGCAATAACGAAATTCTTTATCGTACCATGACGAAGGCGATATGGCTCAGAAAACAACGCTGGTAAGACCTGATAAATAAGACTTTCACCGAAGCCAGAGTTGGCAGAACGGCAAAGACATCTTGGGCCTTGGCTGTCAACAACAAGCTTTCGAATGCACGACTTTTGCTGTTCTTTAAGCGTCGTGTGTCCAAACTTCGTCAAAGATTTTGATAAAGCCCTTTCAAAATACTGTGTGTTTGATTTATTTTCTGCCATAAAGCATATTAAACAAAAGAAATTCGAAGAAATTCGACAATACTATTACGATAATCACAATGCAAT
>CACRXK020014381.1:0-13142 GCA_902702795.2 Paramuricea clavata
CTCCGTCTTCACAAACTTTCTGTCAACAGACGAGAAGATTCTTCCATCCCCACATCAGGACGTTTATCTTTGCCAGCACGCAACCAAGTTACTGTTCGTCATCGTCTTCACAGACCTGTCGTGGAACCCCCGTTATTAGAAGGGCTAATGGAAGGACTCGAAGAGGAAGATCCTCTGGAAGATGATGCATTCCTAATGGGCGATGAGTAGACCTGGCTTGCATTGTTGGAAATCTTAGCAATTACTGTAATCTCTCTAATAAGCTCCCCTCTCAAATAATCCCCATCATGAATGATCACTTTCACTGAAGACATTTATTAACAATATTTTTCACTTTCTTAACACACTGGATTGAGCAATACCAAAAAATGAATAAGTCCCTCTTCCCAACAATCTCCCCCCCCCAAAGGTGCATAGAAAAATAAGACCCCTGTATACTTATTAAATTAAAGAGATTACAGAATTGTGTTTGGTCCATTGAATGGAGCAATACCCCCTGACAAGTAAAATATCTGGCGTTAGACAGTGTAAAATAATAAACTAGGGCGCATTACCACTTGAAGGTTTAATGTGTAAGACCCTTCTCTTGACAAGTAAACCATAAGCTGGCAATTTGCTCAGATATTCCATAGCCTTAGCATTGTACTTTGTCTAATGCCAGACAAGATTACTTGTCAGTGGGAGCATGTGTATTGAATAAATATGGGCACATTGCAAATCAATGGGTTAACATTTAATAACCGCATTTTCCTACTTTTTTCTGTTTGTACAGATGGTGTAAAGACAAGCCCGACAAAAGAAATGTGAATTACATTCAATGCAAGACTACTACAGGAAAATGGTTCAATTGCGTTACTGCAGTGTCTGATACTTGTACAGTTAGATTAAGTATTATTGGGTTATAATGTGCAGTAAATTCTGTTTTGCAGCTTGCTTCAAAAAATGCACCATATGCTAATCACAATAAGACATAATTGAAAGCAATTACAAGGCTAAGCATACATGTATCTCATCATGCAGACTACCCAGTAAAGCAATTATAATGCATGTTTTAAACTTTATTGATACTTACTTAGTTTTACATTATTTCACATTACACCATATTATATATTATTGATATTACATGGGAAAAATAGTTTTTGTACATGCTGTGGTAATACGTAAAATCATGATTTTACAAACTAAAGTTAACATGTAAATATCATAAAGTCTAGAGGTATAAATAATTTTATGACTCTAGATAATATTTTATACAGTAGGTTTAGATAGGGGTAGGCACATTAAAAGCACTGTTTCCTGTTCTGCTAACCTTATACTTTCCATGTATTTTGGTTAAATGGAAATAGTGCAACATTTAATAAAAATTCTGTTTGAGGTGAAAAATCTAACAATAAACTATTTTCAAAATCAATTTACTTGTGTCTTTATTATTCTGCTTATAACCAGTAACCGTAGTGTACCAGAACTGCATCACTGCATGTGGCTGGGCAGAGTTATATATGTTACCATTTATGTTTGTGTCTGTTTAATTTGTCTGCATGGTAGCATGATCGATACACTGCAGGCATACACCTCAAATCTGGGTACAAAACCTCTGTCTCATCAATATCACATGTACCTCTTCATCAGATGATGTCGACTCACAATGAGATGGCAGATCTACTAAACAGACAGGATTCATATGTTGATGGTAGCAATTACATGGTGCTTGACTTTTTAAATTCAGTGGTGGAGTACAGCATCCAACTTTTGACTTGATGGTGATGGTAGAATATCAAATTCCCACAAAATATTACATCATGTATTGAATATTCTCCTTGCCAGGGTCATCCAAGTCGAAGAACTACATACAAGATATACAAGAACAAGTCAGTTATATTTATAGCCACAATAACTTCAGGAGATACTGTATAAAAGCTTGTAGAAAGTCCTACATATATCCCATAAAAATTTAAAGTGGCCTCCAAAATAACTTTTAAGCCAAATCTTGTTCTGGCGATATAACCCGGCGTACTGAATCGATGAAAACCGATTATCGGAAATCCAGTCAATTGATGGTAATCTGTAATTACTTAGTTGATATCGATTGACGTTGGTCAATGATATTCATCCCGTGTATGGTCGACGAATTTGCATATCTCAACCAGCTACAGACCTACGTTCACATATTCCGTCGAATTGCGTCTCTATTGTTAGTCATAACTCAACCGAGCAGCAAACTCCTTGTATAAAGATTGCAACTCCAGAAACTACATCAGTTTCAGACTCTGCCGACACGGATTCGCGTAATATAGATGCTTCAACATCAACAGTTTCTCACATTTCAACAAGACGCCATTCTAATCCCGGTTCGAATCTTAAAATAGTTCATGTAAACATTCGTTCATTGCGTAACACAGATCATCTCATTCAAGTCAGAGAATTTGCTAAATCTGAGAATATAGATGTGCTTACCATCTCCGAAACCTGGCTAAACTTGACTGTAACAAACAAACAAAGAAATAAGTATCGATGGCTACAAACTACACAGACTCGACCGTTTACATAAGAAAGGAGGGGGAGTTTGCTTATACATTCGGAATGACATTAAGGCAAATATTTTGAAAGATATTTCGCATATTTCTGACTGCAATTTCCACCAACTATGGCTACAACTTCAGTATAAGAAGTTAAAATCACTCGTGGTTTGTGCAACGTACCGTCCTCCCGACTGTCCACTCACCTGTCTCCAGTCTCTTCTAAAGCCCAGCTATATTACAGCTCTATCAATGAACAAACCCATAATCATCCTCGGTGATCTTAACTGTAATACACTAAAAGAATGTCCTGAAAACAAGGCGCTCACTGATATTTCAATAGAATTAAACCTAACCCAAATTATTACCACACCAACCAGAATCATAGACCGCAGCCAGTCACTTATTGATGTTATTCTCATTTCCAACCCTGACCTGGTATGCGACAGTGGCGTCATCGACACAGCGATAAGTGACCACCTCCCCGTCTTCGCCACGTTGAAGTTGAGACTACCCAAGCCTCCTTCACGTTTCATCACTGTGCGCAGTTTTAAAAACTATGACCCTTCGTTGTTCTCTGCTGCCCTGGCCTCCAACTCTAGCAACTTGTTATCCATATTTACTAAACCTGATGTTGACTCGAAATTAGCAACATTCAACAGTGTTCTTCTTTCCACCCTTGAAGCTCATGCTCCTGTCAAGCGTATCAAGATCCGTAGCCGTCCTTGTCCCTATGTCACCACTGAAATTAAAGATCTCATGAATACCAGGGACCGAATACTTCGCCGTTTCAAAACTACACGTGACGACAATGACTGGCATATCTATAAGGAAGCTCGGCAAACGGTAAAAACCACACTAAGAAACGCAGAGAGAAACTACATCCGTAATGAGGTACAAACTCACAAAGATAAACCGGGTTGTCTTTGGAAAATTATTAATAAAGTTATACCATCCAAAGAGAGACCCACTCTAACATACGGTAAAGACCATAAATCGGTAGCAGACGATTTCAACCAGTTCTTTTCGTCAGTAGGGAGAAAAACAGCTGAAGAAGCTACCCGGCTAGCTTTGGAAAATAATATTAACATTTCCACCACAAGCCGTCCATCCACACCACCTGGAAATTCCCCTGACGACCTGTTCTATTTCCGTCCTGTTACCTGCACAGAAGTACAAAATATTATTCTATCTATGCCCTCCAACAAATCTCCTGGTCTCGATAAGATCAATATGCGGGTCATTAAAGATTCGTTACCAGTTATTTTAGGCCCCCTAACAGACATAATCAATTGTTCCCTCAACACATCTACATATCCCAAAGCATGGAAAAAGGCTGAAGTTATACCTCTGTTAAAAGATGGTGACCATGAGCAAGCTTCAAACAATCGCCCTCTTTCGCTTCTACCCGTTGCTTCTAAAGTCTGTGAGAAAATTGTGCTCAGTCAATTCAACACGTACTTAACGAGAAACAATCGTTTGTCCTCCCACCAAAGTGGCAACAAGAAACACTTCTCCACAGAAACACTGTCTATTTTTGTGAATGACACTATTTTGAAAGCGATGGATAATAAGAAGTTAACTGCACTTGTGCTTTTAGATTTGTCTAAAGCATTTGACAGTGTCAATCACAATATCCTACTTCAAAAATTGGAACGCATCGGAGCGTCTAAACCCTCATTGAGATGGTTTGGTAGCTACCTAAATGGACGATCACAAGTAGTACGTATTGGTTCAACTTCATCTTCTCCCCTTAACCTCACCCACGGCGTACCACAAGGAGCGATACTTTCACCCTTACTCTTCTGCATATACATGAATGATCTCCCACTATCACCACGCAGTAGCTCCCTTGAATCATACGTTGATGACTCCAAGGTTTTCCTATCCTTTCCGATTAAAGACACTACTTCCACCAAAGCGAATCTGGAAGAAGACCTTTGTCTTGTAGCTAAATGGTGTTCGACTAATCATTTATTGATCAACCCAGAGAAAACCAAGTTTCTTCTTATTGGCACACCCCAGTTGTTAAAAGAACTACCTTCGTCAATGACTCTCTCATTCCTAGGTAAAGACATTATTCCTGTGTTCAGTGCAAAAGATCTGGGAGTTACCCTAGATTCGCATTTATCGTACAACGAACATAAAAATCTTGTCTCATCGTGTACTGCAAAACTTTGTCAAATTAACAGAGTGAAAGACAGTTTTGATAAAGAAACGCTCAAACTCATCATTTCATCACTTGTTATCAGTAAATTATTCTACTGTTCTTCTACATGGTCCAATACATCTTCCACAAACATTAGCAAGCTCCAAGCAGTACAGAACTTGGCATGCAGGATTATTACAAACACTAGAAAGTTTGACCACATCACTCCTGCGCTACGTCAGATTAGTTGGCTACCTGTCAAAGAACAACTTATTCTCAGAGACTCAATTATGACGTACAAATGCATGAACTCACTTGTCCCACAATATTTAAGCGAAAAATTTTCGAAACGATCTTCGATACACAGCAGACTCACGAGAAACCAAGATACGCTGCAAATCCCTTTCAACCGAACCGCCACTGGACAACGTTCCTTTCACTACAGGGCTGTTAATCTTTGGAATGGCCTGGATGAAAATATCAAAGAAGCAAGATCTCTCCGCCATTTCAAGAAGTTAATGAAAAACAATCTGTTAGACCACTATTTTAACAATTAATGTAATATAAACTGTAAATACTTAATATAACTATAATTATAATATTAACTATAACATGTAATGGGCATTGAAAAACCCAGTTGGGAATTGCTCAATGGAGTATGTATGTATGTAAAACAAGAATGTGGAAATATTTCACGCAGAACAACACAAAGGTCTGCGTAGACGTCCTACCTACCTTCCTGAAGTCCTACAATAAGTCAACACACAGGACAATCGGAATGAGACCTGCAGACGTCAACGAGGAAAACAAGGACGAAGTCTGGACGAGGGTTTGCGGATACCCTTTGAGCACATTCCCGAAACCTGAATTTAAGGTGGGCTCATGTCAAAGTGGAGGTAAAACATAAAACATTAGAAAAGGATATGAACTTAATTTCGATGACGAGCTGTATGTCATCACGGTGGTGTTTCGTGGAGATCCGAATATGTAGTAATATCTTAAAGATCCGGAGGATGGAGAAGACATCATCGGAAGATATTATGAACAGGGATTATCTTTGGACATAAATAAAGATGGAAACAGAAATGGGTTACTTATTTAGCGATCGACCGGAAGGCGAAGCCGGAGAAGAAGGAGAAGCCGAAACGTCATTTATCGAAGACAACGACCTACCTGTAACGTCATTTGACGAGCTCCTAAATAATGCTAATCAAAACTTAGATGAAGCAATGATTGCCAGTTTCCGTGAGGAGAACGAAGATGACAGATATAAGAAAAGGAGAGAGCAAACGGACAAACTATACCTCGTCGGAACATTCGATGAAATAAAATGAGAGTTTGCCAAAGAAGTGTTAGGTAGTGTTTACCGAATAGATCCAACCGATGGTTTTGCCTCCAGGAAATTCATATCTCGTCTGAACATAACCAAACATCAACTAACATTTGATGGGACTGTCGTAGGGACCATCGGTACGGATGGTGTGTACAGAATATCTGGAAACAAAAAATTCATGAAGGATATAACCAATTTTAAGGAACAGTACGAAAAAGCACGAACAGAACACCGCAGTAAGATCACAAGCTATGTGGAGGAGGAAACCGGAGGGGGTGTACTGGAGGGGTGAACAGGTTCGCAATCGCTTGAGAAGCCTGGGAAGAATTCCACCAGGACGTTTCCAACTCAAGCGATGACCTTACCGATCAGGCAGAGCGTCTGGAACAAGCGGGAGTAATCACGGAACAGGAAAGAAGGGAATTTGCAGGAATAACTGCTCCGAAAGGACCACCGGAAGAAATAATTAAGTACCTAGAAATTGCCCTGGAGGACTATGAAAATAAGCTAAATAAGGAAAACGACGAGTAGCGACCGAACATTACGTGAAAGGCAGTGGACGTTGGCAGTGGACGTAAAAGAGGGAAACATCGCATATGGGAATTAATAAGGGATAACATCCGCACAAGGTTCGAAAGATTCCGTGCGTGGGCGAAGGAGAACATGGGGGCGCTAACCGCTATCGCGATATCCATCGCAGGAATAATCGCGTTAGCAGAACCATCGCGGGAGCAGCGAACGGTCTAGGTAATGTTGGAAAAGCACTAGCTAAATTACAAAGGCTGTCCTTCCAATTCTGGTACCTATCTTAAACATATTAAGTACAATTCTAAATCTAACAGCAAAAGGTCTGTCTCGCCTTCCTTGCCAACAATCTATGGATCGTAGCAATAATGATCACAGGAATTATAATTAAATATATTCAGAACAGACAACAACAGCGGTAACTTTTTTTCCTATTAAATAAAATACAATAAGTCGAATGACAGAACTTATGCCTGGTTTCCAACGAGTGAACAAGGGAGAGATTAAGGGAGAACGCACCCAACATGTCCCAACCTCTATGGTCCCAACCTTCAATCCGAACAAAGCCGAGCCGGGAGAAGAAATCTATGTCAATATTCCGAAACGGAGGGCCGATTCCGTCCTTGTGCCGGACAGCAGGAACCTTCAAAAACAAAAACACGAAATCCTGGTTCCGGAACAATCTCGAAAAGTTACTCCAGAAAAGACTGGAAATCCGCCTGTCTGGAGAAAAGATTTGTGACAACAGCTGGGAAAACATCCTGGAAGTCTATAGAGATCTATGGCTACACAAGAAGCAGAGAGACGACATGGTGGAAGATGGAATTGCCAGCGATGCCATGAGAAAGAAGGTCTCCAAAGACGATGTTACAAACGATGACGCAGACGCAACTGCATTATTCGGAATATTTGGAACTAAGCAAAGGATCAAGATCGGAAAAATCCTAAAGGACCACGGTCTGTATGCTCCGTACAACATGGCAAACAACCTGCAGTATGTTGTGACTTTGCCTAAGGCGGAGGAGATCATGAATGCGCAGGCTAACGAGAAAGTGGAAGGATACAGTTTGGAGAACATAGAACTGGAGTATAATAATAATAATAATAATAACTTTATTTAAACACGGTATACTCATCAGAAAACAAATTACAAATACATTACATACTATTACGTTTACAATTTACGTCTATTACAAGTATGAATCCATCGACAGCGCGGAACTGGCAAAGGATGTGTAGAGTTTGTACAACAAACGCCAACTGTCCTTCGAACATGTTAACCTAATGGAAACGGTGGAGTGAGGAAAAGACGAAACCCTAATTAACGAAACAATCAAATGCTCTTCATCAACAAAACGAAGACGGACAGCGAAGAGTATGTCTACCCAAACATAGAAAAAGTTAAAGTCACTTTGGAAGGTGTGCCCAATTCCATCTGCAGTAAGGGTATTCCCAAAACTAGTTTCTACGAAGAGCAAAGAGAAAACTAGGTTCTATGAAGAAGCAAAGAGAATCTTTGCGGTCACCGAAGAAGTCAAGGAACTCCCCTCAGCAGCTGACCCTGACGAGATTCTACAAAGACCACAAATTCGCGCTGGTGGTTGACCTAAGAATCATAAACGATCCCGCATTCTGTGGAAACGGTACAATGGTACTGAACACACAATCCAGAATACCACTAGAAATCACAAAGAAAGCCACAACTGCAAACGTGCTATGTCATATGTTTGTGCTGTCCAACGGGGTAGTTAACATCGACAACGGACGACTTAGTGGAGTTGAATACTAGTGAGGACCACTAACATAAAAAACAAAAGAAAAATAATTGACATTTTGACATTCTATGAATCTCAAAACTTTTTAATTTTCCCCTCCGGTCCTTGCGGTCGGTCCTTCGGTGTTGTCTTGCTTGCGCTCCTCTGCTCGCGTAGACGTGTTTTCCTACCGTTACTCCTCCGCTAAGGATTCCCAAACAAGGTATCCATGGAGAAATCTTCACCACCACACTTTTGACGTCGCTTCTCAAAAAAGTTTTTCCTGATGTAACTCTTCCCTCAGATGCGCTCCACTGTCGATCATGTTAATAGGGACCTTTAGCTAGCAGGACGGCGACGGCTATTAACACAATGAAATTTATGACAGTGTAGAAAGAAAATGCATAGTTAAAGGTCCCTTGGGAGTTTTAGACGTCGTCCTTGCTCTGTTTACAACAGCGAAACAAAGATTTTCACGTTTTGTATACAACGTCTGCCTTTAAAAGCAGCGAGAAATCGTCCTCGCCAAATTGGCTTAGTAGAAGTCTTCTCAACTATAAACCTCTGTCTTAACCTTCTAAATTGCAATACATTCATACAACGGATAATACAAGACATGTTGATCTTAAAGTTACTTATTTGAACGAGTTTGTTTTGGCCGTCGTCGTCGCGTTGCTGTCACCTATTTGCTAAAGGTCCCTAATAGCTTCCAACAATGCGGAGAACTTATCGATGTTTCCGTCAGCAGGGTGTTAGCCTTTTTCCTCTGTGTTATAATGTACTCCCTGTGAATCTTAGCAATGACTTTGTCAGAAGCTTTCCTAAGATATTTTTCGGATTGGGTGATCGCACCTGCGTTTGACAAGCGTATTAGCTCCGCTCGGTAGTCTGGTTCCTTCGTGTCCTCAGCCTCCCCGTGCGGTGCCTCGTCAATCACTGGTAGTTCTGATTCCATTATTTATTATACAGCAGGAACTTCAGTCTACACTTCAGTTTACGTCTTTATCTCATGATTATACGGATGAACTAAGTTAATCTCCTTTAGCTGTCTCTTAATGGATTTCATTTCGTCCCCATCAACCTCCAGATACTCGTCTAAAGTGATTTTCATGTCTGCTCTGTTCGGATTGTAAAATGTAATTAATTTGGAAATATTCTCGCGATAAGGTTTTGCTATGGATGTGAGCTGTTGGGTGATGACGATGGTGGAGATTCCCATGTGTCGAGCGCTAAATCCAAGTGTCACCAATTCTCCAACACGATTTTTGACCGAGGTGTTGCTTGCACAGTCATCTAAAATTATAAGAGACTCTCGCCCTTTGGTAAAATCCACAATACATTTCAGACGGTCCTCCACGTCGTCCTGCTTGCAGGGGATCACAAACAAATTGGGATCGTTGTACATAAAGTCCTGGTCGTAGGTTTTATTCCAACGGAATGTCGGACAGATGAGGAAAATGTTCTCGAATTTTCTGTGGAAGGTAGTTTTCAATTTCTTGATAAGATAGTGAGTGGGTCTTTCCGCAGGCCGTCTTGCCTACTATTATGTTAAATGGCATTTTATTTTTGAGATTAAATAAAACATGGAAAAATACAGCAAAAATCAGAAGAAGGAAGAGGAGTTAAATATTGGTGTGAAAGTAAGCAAAGGTGCATGGACTATCATTCGGTGCTGCAGACGCTAAAGTTGGATAAATCAGCTCTAATGTTAAAAACTATAAATACGTAAACAAGGGTGACTGTTATCCAAAGGAAAACTTGAACGCAGTAAAAGAATATCCGAAAACAAAGAGAAAGAAAAAGAAAAAAAAGTAAAAAATAAATGGGATGCTTATTTACAAAACCTACTAATGTGGAAGAGAAAATCACAACAGAAAAAAATGTTTGCTATCGGTCTAAGCTTTGAAAAAGGAGGTGTCAGCACGGATGTCCGTACGCCAATCGGATACGTAAATGCAACGGTAAAAAATACGACGAAACAAAAGGTGAGACGGTTGATAAAACTATGCCTAATTTGTTGTCTACTGATTCCAATCACCTTTGAAATCCTACTCATAGTTCTTATTTTTAAAACTTTCTGTATTTAATCTATGGGGAGTTTCGAAAACTACTGCATGTGCTGTGTTACAAAAGTTTCATGGTAATAATGTTCCAACACCTTGCAGTAGAATGATGAAATAGATCATATTGAATCTAGAGAAATATTAATCACATAGTATTATAACTCAATAGCAAACCCAGGTTCATATTCATCGGTAAACTGCTTTTTTAATACTCATGTGAATATTAAAACTACTCAACGTGTTCTTCTTGCCACTTCCCCATTACCTCGGACAACTTACACCATCTATGTACCTCATACCATAAACCTTTGTACCGGAGCAGGGTCTGTCCACCAAGCGTTACCACATTGAATCCTTCAAATTGAGGATATTGTGTTCCTTTTGGTGTTTCCGAAATAATTCCGCGCGAAACAAGATCCTCTCGTGCTTCCATCCGTCTGTCTTCAATGCTGTGATAACGTCATCAACTAATCCTATCACATTAATACCAATGTCGTTATTCTTCTCAAAATCTTAAACAATGATTGAAGTCCAGTCCAATTTTCCTATAAGTCTGTCGCTTCAGTTCCTTATCAACTCGCCCGGCGTTCTTCCTTTTTGGGTCCAACCCCCTCCCATTACCGACCACCTAAAGCTTTCGTCACCACTACACTTCATGTTGATGATTGCTCTCTTGTTCCTAATCCATTTCAGTAAACGCATTGTGGTTTTATTTACTAGTGGAAAACTTTATCTATAAATTGTTGATTCCAAAACATTAAATTTTGCGTGCGCGCGTGGGGGAGAGTGAGCAAACGATCACCCAAAGTCTCCACTAGGAGCAAGCAAGCAGTGTGGAGGAGTTATAGGGTGGGGTTTGGATAAACTGAAAAGGAGTCGGTGGAGGAGAATTTGGGGATTTGAGATGGATTTCCGGACGAAGGTCCGGAAGAGGAATTGAACCAGAAACAACAATGAGTCAGGTAAGGCTTCTCCTACTACAGACGTATTTCCGTCTAAAGTCGGGAACTCCTTTTAAACGAGAAACTAGTCTGCATAGTCCGTTAAAGACTAGATTCTTAATTCCCTTACATTTATCCGCCTATTTTTTCTGAACTTTGAGACCCTTTCCATCTCAAGCAGGATTTTTCAGTCCCATAATAAAAACAAATCAATTTTGTACAAATTATCGCCCAGGAAAAGCAAATACCCTACCACTGCGTCAAAAATAATTGGAAATATATTGCCTATATTGAGGAAACTCACGATCATGCAGAGACCGCGAATATATGCATATAAAAGCCACGCATGATATAAACTTGTTATGATTGTGATTATCAGTTATGTTTGTGATTATCAGTTATGTGTTTATTTTTGTCTCTGAGTGTGTCCGCACAGTACAAGCTGAAACATTTGCTTGACCGTGGTGGGAATCGAACCCGCGACCTTTGGTTGCTATGCATGCAATGCTTTACCAACAGAGTTAAGGCGGATTTCCAGTCCTCGCACGAAGCTCCTCGCAGCTCGCTGCGAGTTCTTGCATCTAATGAAAATTAACTGTTTAGAACTGTGATTGGATGAAAGTGCTCATGCATGCACTCGCAGCGAGCTGCGAGGAGCTACGTGTGAGGACTGGAAATCCCTCTTTACGAGGTGAAGTCGATATCAGTGTGTTTTTTACGATCTTGTATTTTTTGTTCTGGTGTTTTGCAATACCCCCCCCCAAAAAAAAAAAACCCTACTAATATCGAAGGAACTATAGACAAAGTTA
Organism: Paramuricea clavata; assembly: GCA_902702795.2. Taxonomy (NCBI): domain Eukaryota; kingdom Metazoa; phylum Cnidaria; class Anthozoa; order Malacalcyonacea; family Plexauridae; genus Paramuricea; species Paramuricea clavata. The sequence continues at coordinate 12,091 of CACRXK020014381.1, forward strand.
CAAAATATCAACCACTCGAACCGACTTGACCTCGTATAGCTCAGTGAGAGCATTGGACTAGCAATCCAAAGGTCGCGGGTTCGATTCCAGCCGCGGTGAAGCAAACTTTTCAGCGTGCCCGGTGGACACACTCAACAATGTCACAAACATATACTTTGAGTTGTTTTGAAACGAAGTAAATGACCCATACTACAGAGGTCACTATATGCATGCATGTGTTTATTTTCAAAATATTCAAATTTACAAATTTTAAATTGCAATACACAATAGCTGTGTGTATATTAATCTCGTCTTGGTTGAAATCATTGCATTCATTATAGTGGCTGTAAAAAAGGGACAGCCTTCAAAGAAGACCTCTAGTCACAAAACTGCTTCAGTAAGTCCAAATTCGTCGACCGGTTCAGTATCAAACTCCTGGAGGCCTAAACCTAATCACACTTGTTCCATTCAATGCTTAATTATCATGTAGAACATTGACATTGTCATTGCCTGGCTTTTGCCGCATGATTTCATAATTGTGTGCACTGTATAGCGTGTTAGCTGCAGATTATATCTGTTGAGGCAAACAATATGACGAAAAACTGCATGACGATTTGTCATTCGCACCCTTGTGTGTATATGCGAGAGGCTGTAGTTTAAATATTTTATCGTTCGTTTTTAACATACCTTATTCCCCTTTCAATGTCTAATTCAATAAAGGTTGTCCGTTGCAAACCTTAAACTCTTAAACCTTAAACTCTAAGCGCGCAAAGCATAATGGGAGCACTGTTTATGCAGTTTTGAAAGCATATATGGAGCCCATTTCTTAGAGACATGGTAAATATGTGCCTGCGAAAACATTTCACTAACAAACAACTGCAATAGTCAACTACTAAGCTTGAAATCAGTACTCCCATAATGCTTTGCACGCTTAGAGTTTAAGGTTTAAGGTTTTAGAGTTTAAGGTTTGCAAAGGACAACCTTTATTGAATTAGCTGTATATATATATATATATATATATGTATATATATATATATATATATATATGTATATATATATATATATATATATAT
>CACRXK020014382.1:0-10205 GCA_902702795.2 Paramuricea clavata
CCCCCCCCCCCCCCCCATAATCGTTCTGGCTACGGCACTGGCTTGTTGGGAAATCCGTTCACGGTGGTGAGTGAAAAACAATAAATACACTCAATAAACTGTACGTTATATGTTGTACGTTTGTGAAATAAGCCGGCCACAGTTTGATTGAGAGGGTACTTAACAATCAAAATATAATTATTTTGCATTTAATTTGAATTTAATGAGTTTGTCAGTGAAAGAACAGAAGCTGAGCCCAAATTGAGATCAATCACCCATAAAATATTTCTAAAAATGATTGTACCGCTATATTGCAATTAAAATAGTTCATACAGGTAATGCTGTACATTCAGTTTCAATCTTCTTAGTATAAAAATCCTTCCTATATTAAGCTTATATACCATCGACATATGTTACTAGAAAAATTATGATACTTCTTAAACACCTAAATTATCATCCTATTGCGTTTCAAACCGATTACCTATATCATTTTTGTGCGCAAGCCAATTTTTAAGTGGCTTTAAAAAACAGCCCTGCAGTAGTGGTGCCTAAATTACTTTGAATTTGTACTCGGGTAAAAGTAGAAGTAATTAACAATAAAACGACTTGAGTAAGAGTAAAAAGGAGGCAAAAGTACTTCAAGTAAAAAGTACAAATTAGTATCCTTAAAAAATACTTGAAGTACAAAGTAAAAGTACTATTGTCTGTAGGTGGGGGGGGGGAGGGGGGAGCGGCTTCTCCAATGGATTGACATACAAAAGACACAAAACAGCACACGCATATTCATAATATTTCACGGCATTGTCTACTTTCCAGACTCCGTTGAAGATCTAAGAAATCCATTAAATAAATAATGCTTATAAGTAAGTCACAAACGAGAAATCCCAAACGCATGTGGAGGTCCTACTACCTATCCCGAAATTAAAATAAATCCGGAATAAATCACGTAAAATCAAACAAAAGTTAGAAAGTAACGAAATACTTCGCCACAAAATGAAAATAACGAAGTAAAACGTTACTTCTTAAAATGACTTCGTTCCAAGTAAAAGTACTCCAGAAAAAGTTTACTTTGTTACATTCTCACTTCTCAAAAATACTACGCAAGTACAGTAACGAAATATATTTATTTCGTTACTTGACACCACTGCCCTGCAGTCGAAAATTTTCTTTGTGATAGAGATACCAGAATTAAGACACCAGTACCACAAGCTATACCCATACTAACATAAAATTGTAAAACGTTTTGCGCGCACGTTTTTTGACACACCCTGTTTAATAGTGACATTGAGGGACTGTTCCAAAATATCAACTCGTCAATTCAGCTCGACAGGTCTAATTTAAAAATCTCAGTTTTGCCTAGCCCTAGTATATCTCATAATGACGTGAAGCACGGAAAACCATGCAATTTATATTTTATTTGAAACATCATTTGCATTCCGAATTGGTGCTAAAAATTGTGGCTCTTGGGGCATCGCATTAAGTGTTTATAATGTTTAATGAATTTGATTTGCTGTTAATTAAATACATTAATTTAACAACACAAAAATAATAAATAAATAAACACTGAAATCACGATTAATATACTAGCAACAAGGAAGATGAAACTGAACAGGCTTATTTAAATTTAGACTCCCTTTGGACATCATATCAATAACTCGTTATACAATACTCAACAGTATTTAGAGTAGTACGAGAGGTTCATGGTTTTCAATATTTAAAGAAGAAAACAGCTTTGATCAGTTTTCTGTTTTTCCGTGTTAACGTCATTTATATAAGAAAGTCTATTTAGCGGTCTATTTCTGTGGGTTCGGTTTGTGTATTTAATGTAATATCGTTGCCCTGGCATGCGGCCGGGGTAAAGGGCGTCTCCCAATCTTTGGGGTACAAATATTTCAAAATCTCCTTGCCACCGTGAGGTACGGGCATTTGAACGTCAAAGAATTGCATTGTGGGCATGGGTTCTTGCACCATCCAAGCGGGAAACGTATGATACGACTTGTAGTTGTAATACAGGACCCAAGGAACCCATCCAGTCCGCTGCATCCAGCCGTTGTAATCGAAGAACACGTCCAAATCGACCTGCGCAAATTTCCCACGGATTAGATAAAATACGCTTGCCTGGTGCATTTTATCATTGACGCGAATTCCGCGTTCTTGGAAAGCTCTCACGAATTTTTCGCGCGGAATTTTGGAGAACGCCTCGTCGCCAAGGACACCCAAGTCGATATCGTAGTCCCAAGGAAGAGGACCTTTGCTGCGGTACGCGCCCCAAATCGAACCGTACATTAAAAAATGGTGTATTTCTAGTTCGTTTAACACTTCGCGGACATCGTAAAAGAGCTCCCGTAATGCTTTCGCTTCTTCGGGCGTTCGTTCGCAAGGAAACACGGGAGTTTGTGCGCTGTCGAGTTCGTGGGTGTTATGAGTGTCGACGTTAAGTTTAACGTAAAAAACAAGTTGGATTAAAAAATACACCGTCAATACAGACACTTTCCTCCGCTGCCGTCTCCCAATGGGCTTTGACACAAACCATCTTTTAACCGTGAGCGCATGGGCCATCAGCGCGCTCAGAAATAGGTGGAGAAACTCGTAGATCCATGCGCGAATATTTTCTGCAGTGATCGATGACGCATCGATATCGTTCAACGCGTTCCAAAGTTTCAACTGCATTTTGCCAGCCATGTTGAGACTATATAGATTACCAAGGTTGTCGAGAAATTCTTCTTTGAATATTCGAGAACAGTTACGATTCGTTACCAGAAATGATGAGTGTTAGATGCATATAGCAGATTTGTAAAGTTTTGAGAGTTTAATACGGTTCTCAAAATATGCAGATCACCAACGTGTAGGTGGTATATCTTTGTCTGATATTTCGACCGTTTCAATTGCCTCGCAGATAGTGGACTTATTCTCGTTAAAAATATCTCAAACGCCTGGTTACTAGTACAGTACGCGTAATTCTCTACAATATTCTCTAATCCGACGGGCAAAACAAATTTAAAAGCACAGCAGTTTTTGTTCTTGTTTGCCAGATAGTACTACACGACTTTTAAAAGGTATATAGCTGGGTTATCAGGTTCTTTAACGATGCGCAGAGACCAAAGGTATTAATCCAGAGTATTCTTCAAGAAACTGGATAAAAAACACAACCGTTTCCAACTCTTGTTCACCAGAGAGTGACGAGATGCTTCCCCCTTATAATGATATCTTAAACGTATGCCACATGCAATAAATGATAGTTCTGCAATAAACTGTTCCCACCAAAACGGTAATATTTCTTTTGACCAGATATTTTCACTGTTCTCGGTTGTGGCGTTTTAAGCGGGCGTTTGTACGTTTTGTTATTGAATTCACGACGAGATATGAATAGCCGTAAGCTTGTTTACATGATATTATACGTCAAATGCCAAGTAGCAACTCGTGCGTACGTTGACGTATTCGTTGATGTCATTACTGCAATTAAAATCAAAATGGTCACAAGATTTCAATTTTGAGAGAGAAATTTCCCATTGAACGGGAGAGCCTTTATTTGAGAATTTCGATTGCTCAGTGCTTTCCTTGAAAGCGTATTATTTAGAGGATAGCACGTAATTTCACACTGGCCGGGGGGATATATTATGCATGAATATTAAAATTGCGAAAATATTTCAAAAATTTTAGTGGACAAACCGGTTTGTTTTTTTGTCGACGCTATTTCACCCAAGTGGAATCTTGCCACATTGCTTGGTAATCGTCTAACTTTCACAGAATTAAGGCTGTACGTCGAGATAAAGCATAGCGGCACGAAAAAGGACCTTGAGTAAAACAACATCTCTGTGTTGCAATATTTCCTCTGAGAATTACGTTCCTAAAAAGTACGGATGGCCGCTATTGTAAATATATAAATGGGCGAAAAATTTTCAAAATAAAAAAAATAGTTTATAAAATTACACGTATAAAAAGTCTTTGTTTTCTTAATTCCCTTTGTCCTTGACTTCTCTACAACAGCTACAGCCACGGGGTTCCATATAAGTAAGACAAAAAGGCTTTAAGACCAAAACTTCCTTTGGGCAAAACTTCTTCGTAGCCAGACGCCATTTTTTACGTCTTTTTAACGTGGGCAAACTTAACATATTTCCAAAAACAAAATCTTTCAATTTCTCACCAGCCTCGAGTATTTAATTGGCAATACCAGAACAGTCTTCTGCCCTCTGCCGACCTTTGCGTTTTGCCCACTCGCGTAAAAAGCCCAGATCAAACCGCAGGACAAGAGATCAGTGGCAGTCACGCGATCTTAATTGATTAGCTGTTCTTAATGCTTTCCCAACACTAGCATGTATTCTAGTTAAGTTAAAACATGGTTGGAACACTCATCGAACCTTTATTTTGTTAATCTAGAACTTGAAATGTCCCCTGTAACAATGCATGACTCAAATATTTAATTCCATCACACCATTTCAAACACTAATAATAGTAAAACTAGGAGTTACTATCGCAAAGAAAGTGCTGCCTTTTTGCCACATGAACTGAATGCAAAAGTTTATACTTCTTGACAATTCTCTAAAGGGAAGTTTACTTTTGACCCAGTGGGCTCATTTCCACGTTTCATCATTGGTATATAGCATGGCAGGCCTGCACATGAAGCCGGTTGTATGACTTGTATCACTACTAATTACATACGGTATACCAGCGAAAATCTTGGATAAGTTATATATACATATGTGGCTGTACATTTCGTTATACATTCGTCATTTATGCACATACAATTTTTTTATTTATTGTATTTCAAAGTTATTTACATATTTTCCTAACTCTTATCAGGAATGTATAGAAATTGATCGTTTTCCATAGCGATTTAAAACTACCATTATAATTCCTCATAACTCTTTTAAGAAATTTTAGTGAAGTATTGCAACATGAAAAATAATGATATATTCGATTTGTCAACCACATTATTCGATTAAATTTATTTTATTGATCGATTAAATTGTGTGTACTATTGTATCGTTTAATTTTGTCGAAGAATTCACACAAGATCGAGTATGTTTAAGACAGCCATAGCAGATAATATATATATAAATTATTAGTGAGATTTTGGCATCGAGACAGGCTGTTGGCCTACATCTTCGACCGTGGGCTGGACCACTTATGTCAGTTGACAGTATGACATCAATGCACTAATTATACACAATACATTGTTTAGAGTTAACTCTTAAGACTAAACCAATTCAAAACAAGACAAAATATTTCACTTATTATTGAATTATCCTCAGAGCTATGACGAACTATTCCGTTCAGAAATAACTGACAATAGTCATTGAATTCACTTAAGCGCGATTTCAATGCAACTGTAGCGCCGTGGTTATGACCCGTGAAAATTATGTAAGAACGTAACAGTTTCAACAATTGCGGGGTGTTGGAATGCTCAAGAGAATTCAATTTATACAGTCGCCTTTGTCTGAGGGTAAAAATGCTATTGTTGATCGGCTTTTGTCCGCCAACAAGCACAAGTTGTGTTCGCATTGCTTGTCCCAAGTTCTCAACAAGTAACTTGTAGTAAAAGTTGTAACAATCTTGTTGATATTATCACACTTTTGCAAGGTTGTTCCAACAAGTCCGATACAGTCATACAGTCATGATATAACAATATTGTTACAACCTTGTGTCGTCAACCTTGTAACAAATTCTTGTTATATCATGACTGTTTCGGACTTGTTAGAACAACCTTGTAACAAGTTGTTAACAGCTTGTTCCAAATAGCATTTTATGCTAATAAAACTGCATTAACACAACATCAATATTGGGAGGCGGGCATCTCTTTGTTGTCAAAATGATAAATCTACAATTTAAAGATTATAGGTCGTGTGTTGGCGAAGAGAACCCCTCGTATCTCGAACCTCTGGCAACCCAGAGTACGAATCGGTCGAATGTCATAATATTCTGCACCACTCTCTTCAATTCCCTACTCTCGCCCTAGGGAATCCTACAATACATATCACCGGGGCTTTGTGTACATTCCGTAACGCTATAAAATTTATTTTTGTCCAGTCATAAAGACCTTTATATCAATACAAAGTGGCCGGAAAATGATCCAATATCTTCAATTTAAAAAGCATTTTGTTTCTGAAAACCTTAAATATGTCATTGAATGTCCGTTTAAAAAGTTCTCCACTATATTGGCCCTCTGCCTTTGTCAACATAACTGTGAGCTCCTAGCATCGATGAACTGACTTGGTTTTCATGTGATCGTAACGGTCGTAAAGATTGAGTCACGATCTTGCTCATCAGCCGAAATACAACATTTTAGAACTGAAAATACGCGGAGTGATTATAACTAGAGAATACTTATGATTTATATGTGGTTTACAGGTATAAACTATTATAAATCGTGACTCTATTTTTACGACCATATATGACAGAAAATTGAATGGGTAATTATCCATAGTATAATTTATGCAAGGCACTTGACTAAATTCGTTGGCGTAGGAGTGCTCTCTTGTTTGTCGTCGCAACGGCAATGCCAATGAGTGCACCTATTCCCTAATGAACAAAATTTTGATCTAGACAAGTCTAGACAAATATTTCACCACAGCTTGAAAGAGCATCACAAAATTAGTAATATTCCGAAGTTTCGTTGCGAAATGTTGTAAAATGTGGATAATATAGCCCTGCGAAGTTTGCCGTTTTTCAGTCATTTTGTCATAGATATCTTATATACACTAGATAGCGCATCTCTTTTAGTAAAATTGAAGCCAAGAATATTCCAGCGGTTACCCCCATTTGAATAGATGGCGGCCATGTTGGAGTTTCCCACTCGCTAATAAACGCTTAAAAAACAACAATAACTTTCATCATTTGAATAGTTTGAAAATGTATTTGGAATAGGTTTAACTTAATGTTTAAGTTCCCTGTTTAAGAAATAGAAAACATACGAGTCTTCTCATTTCATGGGAATATCCTGAGTCTGCAATCACGGCTTCAATTTTTGAATTGCAGAATAATTACATGCACTATCTAGTGTATATAAGATATCTATGCATTTTGTATTACGCACGGGACATTGATACCTTTTTTCAGAAAGCGGTATCAATTTCCCGTGCGTAATACAAAACGACTGAAAAACGGCAAACTTCGCAAGGCTATATTATCTGCATTTTACAACATTTCGCAACGAAACTTCGGAATATTACTAATTTTGTGATGCTCTTTCAAGCTGTTGGTGAAATGTTTGTCTAGACTTGTCTAGATCAAAATTTTGTTCATTAGGGAATAGGTCCTGATTTTTGTTCTCGATTTGTATATTAGAGATTCCTAGTCGTGCTTTGCACCGGAATCACAGGGCCGTATCGAAACAATAATATAATTGGCACTATACTAAATATTTGATATTTATATTTTTATACATGCAGCCGGCTGTTGCTACAGACATAATAAAAAGATAAATAGTCACCCTACCTTAGCTGAAGTCATTCTTTTTGCTAAGCGAGAAAATGCATTTTAATTTAGGCATTGATTACGTCATCAAATTACTTTAGTACCCAGTGCGCGCGCGGAACCTCGCGCGCACCAGTATTTTCAGAAAACTGCCATTGTTTCCCAAAGGTGGACAAACCAGGAAACATTGTTTCCTAGCCATGTTTCCCGAAGGTGGACAAACCAGGAAACATTGTCTCCTAGCCATGTTTTCCGAAGGTGGACAAACCAGGAAACATTATTTCCTAGCCATGTTTCCCGAAAAACCAGGAAACATTGTTTCCTAGCCATGTTTCCCGAAGGTGGACAAACCATGAAACATTGTTTTCTAAGCATATGACTGTACGAATACTAAATGACTATATACAAATTTAATTTCAATCCTTACTAAAGCTGGAGTAATACGAGCAACAAAATTGCCGCAACTATCAACAAAAAGTGATTTCAATGCTTGTTAATTAAAAATACTCACACCTAAACAGTAAACAAACATGATACAACATTCGTAAACATTTTGTCGTTCGTATTACGTTGCCTTACATATAACGCCTCGAATAAAACATAATCCTAAATTATTTTAACCTTTCAACTGTACTATAGCAAAGTTTGTCAGAGCCGATTTCTCAGAGTTTATGCCAGCGTTTTCTGTGGCGATTTTTCAACCTTCTCAATAAATTGCAGCAAAAAGCACTCTCTCGTTAACATTTCCTCAATAGTGAAAAGATTCGACCAGGATTTGGGTTGAGCTGGCAGTTAAAATTTACCACATTTTTTTTAAAGAGACCGTGGCCATTCTTCAAAACAAAGTATCGAGAGTTTGCCATATGTTACAGCCTACCATTCTGTTGTCATCGTGGAATGTCACAGCCTACAACGTGCTACACATGTAAAAATCTCGCATCTTGTAGCAAGTCTGCTAACAAGCTGTCAACAAGTTGTGTTCGCACTGCTTGTCCCAAGTTGTCAAAAAGTTTGGAATAAGCTGTTAACAACTTATAACAACCTTGATGGCATTATCAGACTTGCTTATGTGATGTTACTCTGAGTGTGTATCCACACCGGGCAGGCTTGAAAAATATGCCTGGCCACGGTGGGATATTTTTCAAGGCATATTTTTCAAGCCTGCCCGGTGTGGATACACACACAGAGTAACATCACACAAGCATCTTATTCACCTGAGTACATTACACCAACACAGCAATATTATCAGACTTGTTGCAAGGTTGTTCTAACAAGTCCGATACAGTCATGATATAACAATGTTGTTACAACCTTGTGTCGTCAACTTTGTAACATTCTTGTTATATCATGACTGTATCAGAATTGTTAGAACAACCTTGTAACAAGTTGTCAACAAGCCGTTGACAACTTGTCAACAAGCTGGGAACAAGCAGTGCGAACACATCCTGTTGACAAGTTGTTGGAACAGCATTGCTACAAGTCTGCTGCAGGTTTGTTACAACTTGTGCGTTTTTACGTGTGTACCACGTGCTATGTCAGAGCCTACCAAACCATCGTCTTTAGTTTACTCTCTTTTGTGTTTCCATCAATTCTTGAAATCTCTTTTGGATAATCTAGATAAAAACAGGGTGCGATAAATTGTGAACTTATGCTTATGCCGCACACGAGAGCAACTTGCTGAGCTAACCGCCTCGCGTGGCAGCTACACACGTAAAAATGCACAAGTTGTAACAAACCTGCAGCAGACTTGTAGCAATGCTGTTCCAACAACTTGTCAACAGGATGTGTTCGCGCTGCTTGTTCCCAGCTTGTTGACAAGTTGTCAACGGCATGTTGACAACTTGCTACAAGCTTGTTGAGCTCAACAGACTTGTTACAAGTTGTTCCAACAACTTGTTATCGTCCTGCAATTCAACAACTTGTCAACAAGTTGTGAGTGACAAGCTTGTAGCAACTTGATAAAATAACAGCATTGTTACAACCTGTTGACAAGCTTGCTACAAGCCTGTTGCGAACACATCTTGTTGACGAGTTGTGAGATTTCTACCTCTCGAGACCTTGCGGAAAATATCTATCGTGTTTGATATTTTTCACCTCGCGAGGAAAATATCTCAACGTCTGCGGATGTTGTGAGCTTGGTGCTGAGCTGCTTGAATCAATTAGCCAATGACAACCCATAGTTTCGTCACTTTGACTTCGATCAAAATGCAAACGATCTTATCAACGACGTTGCCGTTTGAGTACCAGTCAGATAAGAAGCCCTGGGCAAACTAGGAAACATTGTTGCGGAAACATTTGTGATTCGTGATGTTTCCTCAAATGTTTCCCTGTTTGCCCACCCATGGAAACATTGTTGCGGAAACAAAATTTGCTTCCCGAGAAGCAAAAATGTTTCCTAGCGAATTCAGAAACATTTGATGTTTCCCTATGTTTCTCACTAATGTTTCCTAGTGTTTGCCCACTCTGGGAAACATGGCGAAACATTGGTAGGAAACAATGTTTCCGCAACAACGTTTCCTAGTTTGCCCAGGGCTTAAAACTCTTAAATTATTGCATCTTGCACCTCGGAATAAACGGATTGTTTGAACTGATATGTCAATTTTTGTCAAACCCAACCCCTATTCATTCAAGAGGAAACAAATCGTGCTGTCGAATGTACCTTTCGTATTTCCTGTGTTGAGATATTAGTTGACTAAAAAATCCTTAAGTAATGTACGTCGCCTTTTTTCTGCTACGTCCATTTGATTTTCAAAGTCCTAAAAAATGAAAGAGAAAATTATGCAGTAAAAACTTACATAACGATTGGGGGGGGG
>CACRXK020014383.1:0-11805 GCA_902702795.2 Paramuricea clavata
CATCATCATCTTTTGAAGACGTCTAGGTGCTGCTGACAGAGGTTTCTGATGAATGACTTCGAGCGACTTGTGGTCTGATTCTACTGTGACTGGTCGGCCATATGTATACTGGTGAAAACGCTCGATTCCATAAACTATAGCTAACAGTTCCTTTTCTATCTGAGCGTATTGTTTCTCCGCGTGCGTCAATGCTCGGCTGGCAAATGCGACAGGCTTTCCCTCTTGAATGAGTGCGGCCCCCAGGCCGTGGTCGCTAGCGTCACACTGTATTATCAGGGGTTTGGTCGACTCGTAGTACTTGAGGACTGGCGGTTCTGTGATCAATTTCTTTATTTGGGTGAAAGCGGCGTCATGAGTTGTTGAGTGATGAGTTGTTGTACATCTTTAGAACATGTGCCGTAGGTTTGATGCGCCGTTCGTATTTAGTGCCTTTTAATTCACTCTTTTTTAGGACATTGCAGGTTGCCCCTGTATCGATTTGAAATTTGGCTGTGTTCCCCCCTTTTATTTTCATGGTAGCAAAAATCCGTGATTTGTAAATGTTCGGTTGGTGTATTGTATTGATGGTATCATTCTCGGTGGGGTCTAGTTCGACAGTCATAAGCGAGTCGCCTGAATCACTTGAGTCGTTTTCAGTTACTGCGTGAAGTGGCTTTTGGCAGGAATATCTTCCTTTCTGCATACAAACTTTGGCGAAGTGATTTTCGCGACCACAATTCCGGCAGCGGCTTCCAAATGCAGGACATAATTCCTTTTTTCGTTGGTGCACTGTTCCACAATATTTGCATTTAATTTTGTTGTCACGCCCCCCGTCACGCCTATCAAGTCCGATACGCCTGTCATCGCGTCTTCCGGTTCCTGTGCTTCCGGTTCCTGTGCTTCCGGTTTCGGTTTTGTTGTTTACAATGGCGTTGATTTCGCCCTCATTTGCTTCGCTGTTGGCCTGGATTTTCTTGACTTGTTTCTTCGTGGTCTCGCTACTGCGACATATGTCGATGGCTTTTGTCAAGGTGAGTTTTCGATCTTGCAATAGCTTTTTTTGAGTTGCATTATCGTTGATTCTTATGACCAGGCGATCGCGTATCAAAGAATCTCGTAAACAATTACAGAAATTACAAGATTGTGCCAATGTTCGCAGTGCTGTTACGTATTGGTCGACTGTTTCGTTTTCATTCTTTTGTCTGCTGTTGAAAACGAATCTCTCATAGGTTTCGTTTGTTTCACCTAAGCATAACTCTTTAAATTTGGTTACAACAATGTCAAATTTCGTGCGGTTTTCTTCCGAGGCAAAATCTAAGCCCTCAAAAATTTCCATTGCGTCCTCGCCGATGCACGAAAGAAACGTTGCTGTTTTGAATTCATCTTCAAATCGGTTAAGTCTTGCCACTATAGCATAGTTATCCCAAGATCGCTTGAATTTCTTCCAGTTTGAGGCAAGGTTTCCTTCAGTTTTTAATGGCTTAGGCATGGCCAAGCCCGCTGGCAATAATGGTTGACATGCCGAGGCTGTGTTCGGCGTGTTTTCTGCTTCGCTACCGTTCGCTTCTTCTGTCATTTTCAATAATGTGAGCTGGTTTCTTTTAAACTCCTGACACCATGTTATTTGCTTCTCACTTTCATTAACTTTTGATAGTTTTATTTCTTATAGTTTAATTCGCATAATATAAACTCATAACATGTATATACTCTATCTCTAAATTTCCGTGTCCTACAACTATTTTTGCGCCCTTTTCGTTCGTTCCCAGTTTTCCCTGTCCGAGCAAATATAACTAAAATATTAATGTCAACAGTAAATGTCCAACACAAACCATTTCCATCATCTAGTATACATATTCAAAAGTTTAGATTAAAATGTAATCGAATTTAAAAACTCGATTAAAAAGGCTCAAAAAAGGCGAAAAACAAACTCGACCAAAATCTCGACATTTAAACGAAAAAAACAACTTTAAAATTTTATCGTATATGTCAGCAGTTTCCAAAAGTCTTTGTTTGTGTGTAGTCCAGAACCAAAATAGGCCATTTTGATAAGCTTTTTCTCTTGAAATGAAGCTTTTAATACTTAAAAACGGCAATTGACTCTCGCACCCTTCGCCGCTTGTTGCTACTAGTAAGCTATCACTAATAGCCTATTAGTAGCGTAGCCAATCAGAACGCACGAAATATGATAGCCTACTAATATGTTTATTCTAAAAAGAATAGCCCGAGGATTTGTTGTCAGGTAATGGCACGTTTCGTTGTTGGTTGTCCCAATATAAAACCTGTGAATTCATAGATCCGTTACTGCCGTTTCGGCACCTAAATCTAAGTGCCATGTCAAGTTCCATTTCACGTGCACCTCCTGCATGCCATCTCATCTACTGCATCTCGTGCACTAAATGTGGCTTGCTTGATATATCGGAGAAACCTGAAGACTTTTGAGGACAAGGTTTGGTAAACATCGGCGTGCTGTCATTGGTAACGATGCCACCCAACCTGTTACCAGACATTTTAATAGTCATGGCAATCACAGAGTTTCAGACAAGAAAATTCGAGCACTCTGTCCCATTTCTGGTAGCAATGACTCATTTCTAAGCTTGTCAATTGTTCACTTGCCAATGTGGTATAAATGAACTTTTTTTCTTAGGGACGGACCATTAGAAAAGTGATTGGTGGGGACATTTCCAAACTGTACGATTATTTTTTCAAACTTTTTTGCCTGTGTCGCCCCTTATATGTTTAGTTATAGTTGTCCTTCCCTAACTTTATTCCTCACTTGTTTCATCATATTACTTATATATTTTTTGTATTATTCCGTAGCTTAATTTCTTCTTGTTTTCTTCGTAATATATCCTGTGATAGGCCTTATTCATAAATCGCAATCGGGGCCTCGTATCCTAGCTAGGAAACGGGAATAAACGCGGGAAAACAAGCGAAAGCTTCTTGTCAAGCCAAATTCAGATGCCATTGTGTAGTTAACTTTAACGGCTTGTTTCTTGTTGCTTATTTCGATCTATAACAATTTTGTATGTATTTTAAGATGTTGTGCCCAAAGCGAAAGCTACAAACAAGTATATTGAAAAAAACGACCAGTTTTTCTCCCTTTTTTGTGTGGAAAATTTGAAAATATGTAAACGTAACGATGGTTTTTATATATCCAGAAGCGAAAAACTTAGATATATATCGATTTAACGTCGATATATAGGTTACTCCATGAAAAATCAAGACAACTATAGTATGGAAGGAAAGTTTATTTTTAAAAAAATTACAAAAAAACGTCAAATGTACATGTTATTGATTCGCATGGAAAAATATGAACTGTACACTGCATGCCTGTGTCTCGAAGACATTCTGAAAGCAGCTTACAAGATTAAAAAAATTTAAAAAAAAATGAAAGTTACATTTGGCCTGAGTGAGTTGTAATCTTATTTTTTCAACAATAGTTTCATTGGGCCAACACTGAACGCATCTGGCTCGCGGTTAGTTCAATTTTGCTATGGCAACACTATAATTTTAAATTTTTACTACACAACAATTAATTTCCGAAATATGCACTGTATAGGTATGTTATTTGACATTTTGTGAGCTTTAATTTGTTTTAAGTTAATTTAACTTCACCTTTAATTCGACCTGAATCGCTTATAGTAAAATGCATTGAAATGTTCATTGAACTATTAAAACTGCTTTTGTCGATAAACTAATTTTACTTAATAAAAAAACAAAATAAGTTTAAATTTTACCCTTTTTTTCTTAAATTAAACTGGGTAAATAGGAAACTTACAGCTTCTTTGAAAAGGAAAAGGAAAGCAGTGCATGTTTCACGCAAGAAATTAAAGCAAGCAAAATTCATAAACATTAAATTAAACATTCAAAGCAAACATGCGCCGTATTTCACGATTTCCCATAGAAAATAAATTCTTCTCATTTCTTCAAACAAAAATTGCTTCAAAACTCATTCCATGAACAATTTTCCAAATATATGTTTTTGAAAATTAAAATTTTGCTTATCCCACTCCAGGCAAACAGCAATATTTTTAAGATCAGTGAGGTCCACCCATGAACCATTGTTACGCGCCCGCGATTATTGATGAACTTTAGACGTCGCTTTCCTTTCCCCGGCTGTATAAACAGCCGGGCGGAATTAGTTCCCTCGCCCCGGGCTAACGCCTAGAACGGTGCTTCGTGCCGTGGGCTCGGGGATAAAAGCGCATGTATTTTCCCGCCAATGCTACTAACTTCCCGACGAAGGGCTTCGCTCGAAATGTCGAAGTTTTACTTATATGTTTGGTGTATAGTTAAATCCCTATGAATTTTCTGGTTTATTACTTGCGGCCTTGTTTTCATAAGTCATTAATTTAAGTCTGTATTGTTCGCGTATCGCTCGCGCTTGGACTGTTGCATTTTGAATGTTTTAGTTAGGTACTGCGCCCTGTGGCAATATCATCACTTTCGGATAATATTTAACCGTGTCCCGACGCTCTGGGTCTATAAATATTGAATATTATAAATTATTGTTATTCAGCCAAAGGTTCGAAATTGTAATGCAATCTTGTAAATCACTTGACAATGTAATGCAATCTTGTAAATCACTTATTCAATGACTTGCATTATTTTAGGCAAAGGTTGTAGCATGTAATGCAACAGCCTACTGCCCAGATGGTAACACATGCTGTAGATTGGCGAGTGGTCAATGGGGATGTTGTCCTATACCAAATGCTGTTTGTTGTTCAGATCATCGTCATTGTTGCCCACATGGTTACACCTGTACATCAGCATCATGTCAGAAAGGATCTCATGTGACTCAGTTATTCAAGAAGAAACCCGCGATTCAGGTGGGTAATTGGCTGGGTATTGGAGTTGTATGCCCTTTATATGTATTGGTGTCTTTCTTTACGTTTCCACAGTGCGTCGCGGCGTCGCCCAAGGCATAAACATCGATCTTCGAACAAGACGTCGAAATATACAGTGATTTAGCGAAATGCATATCATACGTTGATCATTTTGAGATTTTATTTGCGCATTCTAAAAAATGTCTGGCTTTAAAACATCCTGGTTACCTAAAGATAACAATATTTGAGTAAACTTGATATTCCTGGTTAAATTTCCCGATTATTTTATCTCACTTCCTACCATAGTTTGATTAAAGTAACCAGGAATGCAAAAGTTCTGCTCTCCCTGAAAAAAGCAGGCATTGACAGACTGACAGTACTTTAAATTCTCACCTTATTCCATTCATACTTGTTCCATATATTACTTGCATTTGTTATAGTTTTCTGAATATCTGTAATATATTAATTATTTGTATTAATATATTCTGTAATGTGATCAGTTGAATATTTTGTTTACACTTAATACTGTTTTGGCTAAATCCATCTGATTGGTTTATTTGTTGTTACGTGATCTCGTCTATATTCACTAGTATAAAAGCTTATGTAATTTTCCTGACCCACGCTACTAACTACTCCCCTAAAAAGGGCCTTTACTAGAAACGTTGAAGTTCTACTTGTAGTTTTCAGTTAGTTTAATCCCTATCAATCCGCAGCTTTGTAAGTATATCGTCACTATATACCAGTCTTTTCATACTCTTCTCTTCCATCCATCCGCATTTTAGGAAGGAAAATATGCACTGGCCTGATGCTCAGGCTAAACGTCGGTAAAAGAAAAAAAATCGGACACATTTTTCAAGCAGAAGCTGTCGAATGTTTGGAAGAACAAATGTTCTTCAGATGATGACAGATGCATTAAAATCCGCAATTTTAAGTATCCATTAACATTTTTTTAAATATTAATCGATTTCGTGCATTGTTTAGGTGAAGATTGTAGTTTGCCCAGGTGGAACAGCTTATTGCCCAGATGGCAACACATGCTGTAAGTTGGAGAGTGGTCAATGGGGATGTTGTCCTCTACTAAATGCTGTTTGTTGTCCAGATCGTGTTCATTGTTGCCCGCATGGCACCACCTGTACATCATCTGGTACTTGCCAGAGTGGATCTCATGTAACTAAGCTATTCAAGAAGAAACCCGCGATTCAGGTGGGCAATAAGTTTTAGGTGGCTGGATGTTGAAGTTGTATGCCCTTTACTATGCGTTGCATGATTTCTTCATTTACAATATACATATTAATTTCTTCATTAACCTTTCCCGCGCACCATAATATGTACCCTAGCTAGCCATTCATTGTCCTAAATGCCATGGCCAACACGTTTCCTCACGGAAGTGGAAGCGTGTAGTTTGATACTTTCCCCTCGCCCCCTCAGGCACTAAATTTTCAAAGAGCCACGTGACCAGGCGCAGCCAGGGTCTTACTTTCACAAGAGAGAAGAGGTTGGGAACAAGGTTGATAACGGCTAAATACGGACGAATAACCACAGTGAAGAATTAATTCATTTGGAACAAATGTAATAGTCAGGGCCGGATTAACGTTTCGCGGGGCCCGTGGTATATTATCAGCGCGGAGCCCCTTGACTCCCCTCGACCCTCCCAAGTTTAATTAATTTACATAGTTGCGTAATTACTAATAAAACCATAGGCAGCCTAGCAAATATATGTATATTCACTAAAAATGCATTTAAAAAACTTAAATATGCCCATAAAGTTGCCTGACTTTACTATCTTGTGATAATATTGTGTAGCTCATTATGTATGCAGACTCGCATGGTTACGTCATTGTATTGTCATATAGTATAATATCCTAATAATAATATCCTTTATTATATATTCAAACTTTATTCTCGTTCGTGATTGGTCAAAATGCCCCTGATAATTCTCCGTATCTAGAAGCTGACGCGTTATTTCAGCTGCTGACGTGATCAGCGTGCAATGATACCTTGTTTTGGATCGAACTTCGATCCAAAACAAGGTATCATTGCACGCTGTCGAACCCAAGCCCCAGGGGTCCGCAGCTTGCTAGAAATCCCACCAAAACTAAATATTTTTGAAGAGTAAACAAAATGGCTTTTAGCCGGTTTCCATCGTTAAACGATGAAGAAATTTCGACGTCGATCTCAGAGAAAGATAGCAAAAGCACGAAGAGAGCAAGAAAACTGTTTAAAAGTATTTTCGAGGATAGTAAAAAGTATTTTCGAGGATAGTTTTAAAAGTATCTACACGAAAATCCGACAAACGCCGTCGAGCTGGCAGCGATTTTGAAGTTGTTCTACGCCGAAGCTAGAAATATCTCGATATCATGCTCAACCTCTTTCAATAATTATTTAATATAATATAGGATAGTATACTATATCACTTACACAATATTATTGCTAGATAGCAAAGACAGGCGAATTGTATGCGCTTTTTTAAGTGTTCTTAACGCATTTTAAGTGAATACATATATTTGCTGGGCTGCCTATGATAAAACGGTTCGTTTTAAATCATGCAAATTTTAAATTACAAAATAATGAAAAATTCTAAGGGCGATTAGAATATTACTTTAAATATACACTGTGACAGTTATTCTCAAAACAAATAGTGGAAAATATATTTGCAACAGTTATCCCAGAGCCAACGCAACGCGCCGTTCCTGGCGTAAGCCCCGAGCGAGGGTACTAATTCCGCCCGGCTATTTACACTCGGGGAAAGGAACGCACTAGCAAAGTCTAAAGCACAGAATGGGCCATTCCATTTAATATAAGCTCCCCCTATTGAGGGGTCTGGATATCCTAGGGGGGGGGGGTTACCTTAAATTTTCCTAGAGGTTAGCTTAAGAAATTTTCAAAAAAAATAGCAAAAATTGGGTGTTTTAGTGATATCCAAGGGGGTTAAAACGGTATCCTAAAGGGGGTATAAAGATATCCATGGGGTAACTTCCAAAAATCACATCCAAGGGGGTTCTAAAATTTTTATATCCTAAGGGGATTATGAAGGGACCCCTCAATAGGGGGGGGGGGTGCCTATATTAAATGGAATGGCCCAATAGACTACACAGTAGCCCGACTTTTTGGTTTTTCCTATGATTTCCCAATGATTTTGGCGTAACCGTAATTCGTCATCAAAATGCTGACGCTATGGGCCTAGCCAGTGCGCGTTTGAGAGGCATTCACCCCCCTGAAAATATTCAAAATGGCGGACGTCGAGGAGGGTAGTGCCTCTCATAAGCGCACTGGATAGGCCCATGGAGTCAACATTTTGATGATGAATCATGGCGTGTCTTTATTCTCCAATGATCCATATATTCCAATGACCGCGGGGGCATGGCTATGGTTCACCGTTCATTGGTGGTCATCCTCACTGATCTCACGACCATATTATAACGACTGCATGACGGCAGCGAAATAACAATCATTTCTTACAAATATATTGACTATTGTAGTTTTGCAAGATTTTGTAAATTTCAAAAGCTTTTCTAGTTAAACATTTAAAAGTATTTCAAAAACTCATTAATAATTCATGAGGAAAACACAAAGAGAAATCATAAGCGTGGCGTGTCTTCAGCCTAGTCCAAGGCTCTCTCTCTATTCGCTGCTTTGATATATTTAAATAAGTCTTAAAAGTTTTATGCCTGGGTGTGCTGTGCGGAACGCTTCAGCGAGAGAGCCTAGCAGATTTCGGTAAAATGGTCCCTGATTTAAAAAAAGTGGTCCCTGGCCTGGTTACCAAGCATACCTCATTTGTAAATGGAAAATGTTATGGAAATTTCCTTTGCATTTATAATTAAGTCATTAGTTTTGCTCTAATGCTGTCGGAACAATGAGTTAAATTAAATATGACTCGAGCTCGTGTTTACTAAAATGTATAGCCATATTAAATGCTATCTAGAAGCTTGAAAATTATGCCGAGTCTCCGGCTAAGAATGTTTTGACAACACCGTCATGTCAGGCAAATATTTTGAATCTCCTCAGCAATTTAAACCTGTCAAGTAGAAAGCGTAGTTGTGTATACCAGTATGGTCTAGTGTTGATCACAACTTGCGAGTACATAAATAACATCAACGATTGCTCAAATCGGTATCGTAAATTTGTATATAAATTTTTTTAGTTGAGCACATTTTTAATACGGTTTGATTTGGTTATGTAGACATCGAACATGTACATGATGAACAAACATTGTCGTATTTATAATTAAAAGGTTACGTGTATATATAAATTTTCCGCCATATTAAAAATACTGAAATCTGCTAGGCGTTCTGAAGCACCTTGAGCGGTGACGTCACACCTAGGTCCCAGTCTCGTACTACATCCACTTTTTTCTCGCGCTTGCTTCAGAACGACTGGGACTAGGCTGGCGTGTCTTTATATGTGATAAAACACGCTTCAAATTTCAACTTGTATTTTCTCAGCTAATACAAAGTTATTTTGGAAAATTATTTCGCCAATGCCGTGATCTAACTGAGACGTTTTTGAAGTTTGTGTTTTATCACATATAAAACACTCCTCTACGTGTCGTGTTTTATATGTGATAAAACACTCCTACTCGTTTATTAAACAGTACATAAAGTATTTCGGATTCATCTAATCTGTAAGAACAGAAACACGTAAACATACTGTTAAACGTTTAACTGTAGCATTAAGATTTTGTTAGCATCTCACTCGATTGATAAACAGTTGAAGAGTCTCCTAGACCTAACCAGGAACAGCAGCGAAAAATGCAACTTTAGGTCCCAGGCAGGAATCGAACCTGCGGCCCTGCGATTTCGGAGCATCGCTCTAACCAACTGAGCTACAGAGGTCAGTTGTCGAGCTCTAACCACAAGTTCATGTATATAACATGCAACTCAGTTGGTTAGAGCGCTGCATCAGAATCACAGGGACGCAGGTTCGATTCCTGCCAGGGATCATCTAAAGTTGCATTTTTCGCAGCTGTTCCTGGTTATGTCTATAATAAATGTATATAAATTTCCACTCGATAATTTCCATCTACATGTCAATTTAACTGTAGCATTGATTCTTTTATCTGTTTCGTATTGGAAATGCACCATTTTTTATCGTTATTTGTTGATTTCAGGTAAGATCAAAACAATAACAAAAGCCCGTGATGTCATGGTGTGGCACTAATCCGCCTTCGAATTTACATTTTACAACTATATTTGATTTGAGAATAACAATGTATTTGCTGAGCTGTCCACGGCTTTTGCAGTGTACTTCCAAAATCAATGAAAGATAAACATTGAATTAATAATACTTTTCAGATTAACGATGTCCCATGTGGCGGCGGATCGTCTTGTCCAGATGGTAGTACATGCTGTAAAACGGAAGACGGTGAATGGGCATGTTGTCCTCTACCAAATGCTGAATGTTGTAAAGATCATGAGCATTGTTGCCCTGAGGGATACACATGTGATTTGTCAGCAGGAACATGCACACAACAAAATTCTGAAAGCATCGAGATTTTCTTGAACAAACCTGCCATTCAAGAGCCAAAGGTAAACCAGACAAAGTATACGCAAACTAAGGGACTGCTCATTATTTATTGTACAGGGGGGACTGAGGAGAAACTCTACAGTTATAATATTTTTTCGTTGTCCCCTCTTAAGACAAGTAGAATTTTCAAAGCCCCCTCCAACAGGCAAAACAAAAACATAAATTTTGGTGCCTTCCCCCCCGACTCTAGCTCTTTATTTAGAGAAACAAAAATAGATAATGGGGACTAATAGACAATTCCCATTATAGACTAATTTTTATCTTTAAAAGTATATTCCCGGAAAGAGCATACTAAAATTAGTAAAACTGCAAATTTTGGTTGCGAAATATTGGAAAATGTGGAAAATATAGCCTTCCAAATTTGCAAATTTTGTATACTTTTGTATACAAAACAAAATTATAACAAATTTGCAAACTTTGGAAGGCTATATTTTCCGTATTTTACAACATTTCGCAACCAAACTTTGCAATTTTACTCATTTTAGTAAGCTCTTTCTAGCTGTGGTGATTTATTTGCATCTCTTTGCCTAGTTTTAAAACTAGTCTATTTACATGAACATAAGAGACTATTTATTTGGCTTCCATTTATGAATATTTATATTAAAGGTCTATAAACATTGTTATTTGTTGTTAAGATGTTTTGTGGTACATTTTTAAAACTACTAAATAATAATGTTTTTCAAACTAGTAAATCTTTTCAAAGCCCCCCTTCTTTCGTCACTCTGTATTTTTTCAAAGCCCCCTTTCAGGTTTAAAAAAATTAAAGGCCCCTCCCCCCCGTTTCGCCTCAATCCCGCCTGTACAATAAATAATGAGCGGTCCCAATAAGTGCATCACAAACTCAAAGTTAACACATATAATTTTTGAATAAGTACCAAGGCTTATATGATTGCGAACAAAGTAACCGAGCGTAACAAACTAGCAAACTCACGCAAATAAGAAAATATGGCTAACTTTTTTCGGGCACCGGTTAATTAAAACTTTGGGATTTTGCCATCTTCAACATATATATATATATATATATATATATATATATATATATATATATATATATATATATATATTTATATATATATATATATATATATATATATATATATATATATATATATATATATATATATATATATATATATATTGTTTTCATACGACTAAATACTTGGTCATTTTTTTAAAATATACTATCCAAACCTCTGTTAATGTTTTATAAAAGGTGCTGTAAAGTAGTTTTACTGACCAAGCATGGCCACAAATGACGGACATAATTTATTCTACTTCCTTACTAAATTTACTCCAAACAGTATATAGTAGATTGTACAACTCAATGCTGTAAACGCAAAATCTGAGAATATGTAAATCCTTTGCAACGGGCCGAAATCGCTGGTTGCAAAACAAAACCTGTTGAAAAATTTAGTGTAATATTAGCCTGATTTAAGTTACTACCATTCCTGCTTTTTCTATATTTGTACAAAGG